>QRFJ01001985.1:116742-223354 GCA_006176705.1 Cocos nucifera | reverse complement strand
ATGTAGATGATTCTCATGTACAAAAAGCAAAGATTTTGCTCTGTCTGCCATGGAACATATCCTCTGAACTACCACTGTTTTAAGACTTAGTATTAAAAGATTATTTATGTGCATGCAGTAAGTAGATTTGATTTCCTTAATTTCATTACCTTGCATTAGAAGCATGTAAGTAGTTTTCTTAAGACTATTGAACATCTTATGAAAGAAATAAAATGCAAGGGGTTTTCTTATTAACGGCTCTTTATCAGTTACATGTTGATTTGTATCTATTTTAAATTTTGATGCAAAATGTGAATGCCACAAATCAGAATTAGCTATGGATAGTTCCAAATGATAGGTTATCTATGCACCCTAAAGATTTAGGATCATATAGCAAAATAGGGTAACAAATTAGAAGAAAAACATAGGCTATTTAAGTTCATTGACTTGAGTCATATCCATTGTAATCTTATCTTTTTGGCAAAATTGACTAAGCTCTCCTTTTGTAGGGACTGGGTAAAGAGCCACGGATCTTCTTGCCCTATACATACTGATGTTGCGGCCCATTTGATGTGCCGGCTTAAGGCATAACCTAGTCTACTTCATAACCTTTACCCAATATTATCTAGGTATGGGTATGTGTATTCTTATGAGACATAGAGTCTGAAGCCTTTGAAAAGTTTAAGGAAGTTTAGACATAAGTAGAAAAGCAAACTAAATCATTGATAAGGTTCTTCGATCTGACGAGGATGAATACTCTTAGTCAGAAAATTTTTAACTATCTCAAGAAAAAATGCATAATCTTCTCAAATGGACCCAATCTGGAAAACCTCAACTCAACAGAAATTCCAGAATGGAGAAATCGGATCCTATTAGATATGGGTCCATCCAGTAATGAGCTCATAGACCTTCCTATTTTCTTTGGAGATACTGTTGTTAACTGCAAGTTATAGCCTTAGCTGAATATGGTTTTTAAACCATTCCTACCACACTGTATGATGATTAGCATGGTAAGAAACCAAGTTAGTCATCTAGGAATTTTAGGGCCTTCTACCGAGCTCATGTTAAAAGAACAAACAAGCGGACAAGTTAACTTATTAGGTCCTTTAGAGCTCAATTTATTAGGATATCTAAAGATCATTAGGATATTAATTTCTATATTTCAGAAGATCACAATTGATTGTGAGTTATATGCTTTATCTTTTGAAAAAATAGAATTATTCAAGACAGTAGCATTGGAAAAGCAGATTCAAGCTCGATGAGAAAATCTCACAAAAGCAATGAGCTAAGGACCAAAATGAAACCAAATCAGGTTAAGTCCAATCCAGTCACTACTTCGCCCACCTCGTAGATTAATCGGATATTGTTTTTTCCTTTCTTCGAAACTACGAGATTACTTTGACACAGATTTCACAGGTAATGTAGAGAAAATTGTTCCTCTGTAACGAAGTATGGGTACACTCCTCAAAACCTATAATATTGAGGCGTGATATCATGATATTCGATCTTTCTGAGAAATGGTTAGATGGCAATGAAGTTAGAAATTGCACTCTCTCATGCTACTACCTCATAATCACACATAAGAATTTTGGACCTTTGGTTTTAATCTACAAAGTTTAATGGGAATCATGTGTAGTGCTGCTTACATTATGTCGTGTGTTGCTCTCAAGTGTTCATGTCCTATTGTGTCTCTAGCAACATATATCTATATCAATGGTTGAATCATTCTAATGTTGAGTATTTGTATGCGAGGTGATTTTACTGGAGAATATTGGAGACTATTAATTTAAGTTTAGTGGGTTCTAGAAAGATTATATCTAGGTGCTTGTCTCATAACTGACACACTAGGCTCAACTGACTAGTCATTTGGATACCTTTTCGTTCAGTTTGCTCTTATTGCGTATAAATCCGATCCATTTATCTTGCGTTTTGCTTGTTGCAGTCTTCTTTATTTCTGATTATGAAATATGGCATAAGGATGATCGTTTAAAATTTTTTTGTGGTCCTGTATATTTTCGCACTGATCATGATATTCTGTGAGTACAAGGACTTTATTTGTTTATGAACTAGGCTTCACTATTGTTTATCTCCTATCATTCCTGCCATGAGTTCTTATCATTGTATTTCTGTCTTGCGCCATAAGGTTTTGTCTATATTATGAACTAATGCAATGGCATCTCGGAGTATGGTGAAACTCATTTGTTAAGGATTGTATCAAAATATTTGATTTTTATTCAATGGATAGGACGTAATTATGAGGAGCCTTATTTGCTTTTCTTCAAAAAAATGGTTGTTGTGAGTTGTGTTGGATTCTTATTTTTATTTTCTTCTTCGTGTTACTTTGTATGTTGTTGTATGGCTATCTCTGCCCTAGTTTGAGAATGTTATATTTGTATGTCCCTAGTTATGACCATAGTTAAATGTGTTATCTAAAGAATTCTCATGAAAGACTAGGAGAAACTCTCTTTTATTTTGTGAATTGTAATGGGGTCTTTTATATGTAGATTTATGATTTTCGTTATTTAGGTGATTTCAGGTTAGACTTTTCACAGAAGATGTATATTAGTAGTGAAGTGCTAATAGTAGTTTAGCGTGAAAACTTCAAGAGGATTTTTTAGTAGCCTCCTTTGTCGAGGGATATGTCATTTGGCATTGTTTTCTTTGTCAAGAGTATGTTGTGCCCGTTTTATTGCGACCACTGAGGAAATAGTGAACCGATGAGCAATATCCTCTTATGCGTCTTTAGCAATAGAGATTCATGTATGCCTTATTTTATTATATCGATCTTGATTATTAGCCCGATGTTTTTGAGTGTTCACGTGTGAGTGGCTAATATTTCTATTCGAATGCAGTGTGTTAAGAACCACTGACTTTTGGAAAATGTGATCCGTTAATGATCTGATGATAAACTTATAGGATTTATGTTTGTGGTCTTTGGTGAATGCAAGACTCTTAAGTCCAGGATTATACTGACTTAATTTTATGTCCGTATGTAAGGATCTGAAAGTCAACATCTAAAAGTCTGTTTTTTGCAATTGTGGAGCTTCTAGTTGGAAAAGTTTCAAGTCATGATATTGATAGCAGATTCCACCTATGGAAGCAGAATACAGACTGCAGTTAAGAAGCTGCAAAGAGCATTCTGTATAAGAAGTTTGCCGCAGAGATCGGAGTGATGCATCAAATCCATTCCTCTATACTGCGTAACAATGATGCCGCATAGCCCTTGCTAAGAAGTCGAGTCTCACCAAAAATCTAAGCACACTCGTAATGAAGCGGCATAACTACCTCATTCCATTAACTACCCCATATTTGAACGCAGATTTTATGCTTTCGCGCCCTTTTCTTCAAGTACCAGGCGTTAAAGAGAGTTACGATACTCCAACCACCATTATAATGTCTGGAATCCCATCCTTTTAACTAAAATCCGACTACCATGACCAGCAGAAGATCAAAAGCCCCATCTGAAGAAGATGACTTAGATTTATAGCCAATTGACTTGAGGTCAAGTGTGAAAGTTTTGTTAGATATGTGCCCTAGAAAGCCAGGATTGGCGAACATTTAGTAATACACTTCTAAGGCAAAAATTATAATTTAAACTATAAATATAAAATAAATTATTTTCTATCCATATGTATATTTGAAAGTGTCCTGTGTACATCCCTTGGTTAATGAATATAATTCATTTATCAAGAGTTGAAAATTATAAGACAATAAAATTTTCTATATTAATCATAAAAATGCTTCGAACCGTAGGATTTCATGAGGATGGTGATGTTGCAGAATTAGGCTTGCATGGAAGATCGCTTTTTTAAGTACGATTGAGTCTTGGTCTAAAGTGTAGAACAGCATGGACGAGCAGTACACTACCTATGTTAGAATGAGACCTGAGCGGACCACCTCAGTAGTCATAAGGAAGTCTACTTGCTCCATGAGCATTGACTGCTCGAAGCTATTAGTCGTGTGTCTGGATTCTTGATCTGAGGTGCATCAGCAGTTCAATCATGAGGTGTTATAGTTGACTAACATTGAACTCGATCTCCAGCCATTCAAATCGAGGTGTAATGTTGGCTATAGCATATTCCATTATGTAGGAATTGAGGATGCACCAGATAAAATCTATTACCCTCGGTGGATAGGAGGCAGCCCTAGTGATGAATCATATGAAGAATCAGCGTCAGTCTATACATATAGCCCATGATGGAGCAAGAGTGAAATAATGAAAAGTTTCTTGAGTTAAAAGTCGTTTTACACATGGACTTAATATGAATGATTATAGTCATCACATAGTTATTAGGATTATATTAGATCACCTTAACCCTAATCTGATGGGGCTCAAGTAGAAGAATTAATCACAACAAGTAGCTGCACTGAGAGTTCATTTCAATTTTGATGGGTTGCCATAATATATTGCTAGTGCACTGCTGATTTTGGAGCAATTAGAATGATTTAGATGATCAATCATTCTAGTTATCTGAATCAGAAGAGTCTGATCCATCGAAAGAGTTTCGATGATGTGATGAGAGATCACTACATATCCCACATTACCATATAAACTGAATCTAATTGGTCGCACAAAAGGGTTTGATCTAGATATCATCAATTATACTAACCAGTTCAATGATTGAATAAGATTCAATTAGGTTCAAGAAAATCTTGCTAGCACATTATTGAGCCTAATTTCTCTTTTTTTCTATCATAAAAGTTTCTCAACTAGCCAAATGTTTGCTCACTCAGGTATCTTTCCTGGTTGATGGAGCTTGTCTAGTCAGAAAAGATTGTATTAATTTATGAATAAATTTAAGACAACACCTATCATTTTCATCACCTGCTAATTCTTCTCTTTGACATTGGTCAAACTTGACTTGACCCTGGACATCTGCCATGTGTCATGCACTTATGAAAGCAGATATGGGCTTGTCCCCCTCTGAAATGGAAAGAAGGGGGTCATGCTCGAGGTGGCTGCGCCCATGGATAGAGATGACCTAAATGGGACTCCAGGTTGCTTCTTGGATTCAACTAGTGACCTCATCTAGAAACTTTGACCGTCTTAGGCGCACCTTAAGTTGAATTATGGGTTCTCTCATCTGATGATCAGGTGATTCAGTACCATCAAATCAAATTTTAGATTGATTACATAAGCACGTGATTAGTCGACGGTGATGTGCACTGCATGGCATAAGGTCTATATAAGACCTGTCTGCGCCCACTTCATTTGAATTTTTTCTAGCCATGCCCCAAGCTGCTCCCTCTCCCTCCTCCATGCCACCTTTCATTCTCTCTCTCTCTCCACGCCCAAGGAAGTTGGGCCTTCAGATAAAGTTTTTGCGGGATTCAGGCAAGAAAGGTAACAAAAGAAAGAAGTAGCGCCTGTTGCAGAGATGACTGCTGATTTTCGAAGAGTTTCGAAGGTCCTTCCAGAATCTAGATTAATTTTTTTGGAGAAAAAAGAGAAGAAGAAGATCTCCAATCCAACCCGACTGAGGATACCGATAGAGGCCAGACACCTTGCATGGCTAGATCCAAAATCTCAGAGCTTTCAAAGGGACCATCAATGAATAATCGAATTATCATATAAGATAGAATAATTTAGATTAATTAAATTTATTTTTTTTATTATTAGATCATATAATCAGATCTAAAAAATGTCAGATCTGATTTGGATCTAAGTAAAAATTTTTGAAATATGCCTCTTGATCCAATTAGATTTGAACGAACTTGATCTGAAAAATCAAGATTTTTCTTTAGAACTGCCCTACATACCTGACCACCCTGAAGAATAAGGAGGCAGGTCCTTCTAGAGGTATGCTCATTATTAAGTCTAACCTTACGATTTTTTCTGCATCCAGTTGGGTGCTTGACTCTAGTTCTAGTGCTCATTTGTGCACTTTCATGTAGGGTCTTGAGGATAGCAGGAGGCTGAGAGATGGTGAGATTATCCTACGCATTGAAAATGGAGCAAGGGTTGCTGCTGTGATCGTGAAAATGTACCCTCTTCGACTACCATCAGATTTAGACTTAGTATTAAAAGATTGTTATTATGTGCCTACAATAAGTAGGAATTTGATTTCTATTTCATGCTTAGCACTAGAAGGCTATATAATTAGTTTCTTAAGGACTATTTAAATATCTTTATAAGAAAAAAAATTGCAAGATGGTTTTCTTATTACGATCTTTACTAGTATTATATTTTTGTATATATTTTAATATCGAGCAAATATGAATACATGAATGACCTAGGGATAGTCCAAATGATAGTATCTATGCACCTAAGATTAGGTCATATAGCAGAAGATAGGATTAACAAATTGGAAAAAATTGGACTATTGAGTTCGTTGACTTCGAGTATATCCAATTTGTGAATCTTGTCTTCATTGGCAAAATGACTAAGCTCCCTTTGTAGGAAATAGGAAAAGGCCAAGATCTGCCCTAGTACATACTGAGTGTGCAACCCATTTGAGTGCCAACTAGAGGCAACTTTATCTACTCAAACCTTTATCGATGATTTATCGGTATTTTTGTGTATCTTATGAGACAACAAGTCTGCAAGCTTTTGAAAAATTCAAAGAATTCAGACATGAAGTCGAAAAGCAAACTAAAAAACCCATTAAGATTCTTTGATTAGATCGAGAAGGTGAATACCTTAGTCAGAAATTCTTGAACTATCTCAAGAAAAATGGCATAGCCTCTCAGTGGACTCCATCTGGAACACCTCAACTCAACGGGATTTCAAAATGGAGGAACTGGACCCTATTAGACATGGTTCGATCCATGATGAACTTAACAGACCTTCCTAATTTTCTTTAGTGATATATTTTGTTAACTGCAATATACTTACTAAATAGGATTCTTTCTAAAACCATTCCTACCATACTGTATGAGATATAGCATGGTAAGAAACCAGTCTGAGTCATCTTAAAATTTGGGGTTGTCCGGCTCATGTCAAAAGACAACAAATGGATAAGTTAGACTATAGGTCCTTTAAAGCTCGATTTATAGGATATCCTAAAGAGTCATAAGGATATTATTTCTACATTCCAAAAGATTATAATATGATTGTGAGTCGACAAGCCACTTTTCTGAAAAATAGTTTATTCAATATAGCGGCATTGGAAAGCAATAAGCCGAGGAGAAAGTCTCACAAGAGCAACGAGCTAAAGAACAAATTGGAATCAAATCAAGTTGAGTCAATACAATCACTACCTCCTCCACCTCATAGTTCGAAAAAGAGTTTTCTGTCCCCTAAAAGTACTAGTTTACTATTTCAGAGAAAGTAGAGAAATGTTACTCGTAGGTCATTGGGTTTATGGATGATATCCCAAAACCTATGAAAGCATATGGATATCGACTCCGAGAATAGTTAGAGCAATGAAGTCAGAAATTGACTCGATGTACTCAAACCAAGTCTGAACCTTGGTAGATCCACCAGAATGTATAGAACCTATTAGGTGTAAATAGATCTATAAGAGAAAAGATTGGTGCAGATGGAATTTAGAGACCATCAAGCTAGATAGTTGGCAAAAAGTTAGTCAACTGTGAAATGACTAATCAGATATTTTTGTCCAAGAGCTATGCTTAAATCCATCCGCACATGCTTGCTATTGTAGCAATTTCTTATGAAATATGACAAATGGACGTAAAAAATGGCATTCTTAAATGGATACCTTAGAAAGATATCTATATGGAATAGTCGCTAGGTTTCACATACAGTGATGCTGATCACAAGATATGCAGTTTGCAAAGATCCATATTGGGACATTAAGTAAGCATCGGAGCTAGATAATACTCATTTTAATGATGTGATCAAATTGCTTGGTCATTAAAATGATGGAGGAAACTATGTGTCTTCAAAAGATCAGTGGGAGCGCTATTATTCTCCCATATTCTTGATGATATACCCTTATGGAATAATTTCCATGTTGACCCAGTTAAATGTGGTTATCCAAAGAATTCTCCATGAAAGGCTAGGAGAAGCATCCTTTATTATTCAGAATTAAGATCTATAGAGATAGACCGATAAGGATGCTAGGACATTTCACAGAGATGTTATATAGAGGAAGTGCTAAAGAGTGTTTAGCATGAAAACTCTAAGAGGAGTTTGGTACCCTTCAGACATGGCATTCATCTCTTTAAAAGATGTCCCTAGCACACCTGAGGAGATAGAATGCATGAGCCAAGATCTCTTAAATGCTTCAGCAATAGGAAGCCTCAGATATGCCATATTATATACGACCTATATAGCCTAGTGTGAGTTCATGAGCAGATATCAGTCGAATCCAGATGAACACTGGACTTCTATGAAATGTATCCTTAAGTACTTAAGAGAACTAAGATATGTTGTTATTTTGGTATGAAGAACTCCAAGTCCAGGGGTATACAGACTCAAATTTTATATTCGATGTAGATGATCGAATGTCAACATCTGAGAATCTGTTTGTATGCAATGGTGGTGCTGTCAGTTGGAAGAGTTTCACGCAGATAGTGATAGCAGATTCCACCATGAAAGTAGAGTACATCACTGTGTCAGAAGCTGCGAAGGAGGCATTCTAGTACAAGAAATTTGTCGCAGAGATTGGAGTGATGCCATCAGATGCCATTCCTCTATATTGCGATAATAATGGTGCAATAGTTCTTTCTAAGGAGTCGAGGTCTTACCAAAAATTCAAGCACATCGAGCAGTGATACCACCTCATCTACGATTACCTCGAGAAAGGTTACGTCGAGGTCAAGAGTGTCGACTCCACAGACAATGCGGTAGACCCACTTACAAAATCATTAGGCTAGTAGAAGATCGAAGCCCATCTTGAGAAGATGGAACTTAAAATTGTAGTCAATTGGCTTTAGGTCAAGTGGGAGTTTATTAGATACGTGTGCCCTAGAAGCTAGAATTGACTGACACTTGTTATACACTCTTAAGGGCAAAATTATAATTTTGACTATAAATAATAAAATAGGTTATTTTCTATCACAATATGTATTTAGTGTCTATGATACATCCCTTAAGTTAATGGCAATGATAATTCTTATTTTCAAAAGTTAAAAATTTAAGATATGAATTTTTATTATTAACTCATAAAATGCTTCCGACCGTAGGATCATCATGAGGATGGTGATTGATCCGAAAGATTGGTGTACAATTACTTCTTTATAGTAGATGAGTATTGAGTCTACAGTGTAGAGACATCGAAATGAGAGTACAAATACTCGTTAGAGAATGAGGACACTGAGCATGACCACCTCTAGCAGTCATAAGGAAGTCTACCTTCTCGTCGATGACTGGCTCAAAGCTGCAGTAGTGTGTCTGATTCTTTGACTTGAGGTGCATTGGTAGTTCACCTTGAGGGTATTATAGTTTGACTACATCATGACTCAGTATCCTATCCATTCGGAATCCTGAGGTATATGTTGGCTATAGCATGTTCATTATAGAAATTGGATTGCACCAAGAGAAAATCTATCTACCTCGATAGATGAAGAGCAACCCTATGATGATCATGAGAATCAAGTCCATAAGCCCATGACCATGGCTGAGTGAAATGATAGAAAAAGTTTCTATTAATGTTTTCACATTGGACTTGAATCAAATGATTAATTCATATGATGGAAATTAGGGTTTGACGAGTTCACCTTAACCCTAATCCAATTGGACCTCAAGATAGAAGAACTTAATCACATAGGTAACTGCACCGAGAGATTCATTTTTAGTATTGATGGGTTGCCACCATATACTACTAGGTATCACTGGTAGATTATGGGAGCAACTAGAATGTTTTGGATGATTGATCATTCTAGTTGTCTGAATCAGAAAGGTTCTGATCCATCGAAAGGTGTTTCGATGATCTCGATGATAGAGATCACGACATATCTCATTATCATACAAAACTGAACCTAACTAGATCATACAAATAAGAATTTGGATCTGAATATCATCAATTGGACTAGCCCAGTTCAATTGATTTGAATAAGATTCAATTAGGTTCAAGAAAATCGTGCTAGCACATGATTGAGCCTAATATTCTCCTTCAACAATCATTAAAAGTTGTCTCGACTGAGCTAAATATGTTTGAGCTCACTCAGGTATCTTTACTTGGTCTAACTGAAGTTTGTCCAAATCAGAAAAGGGTTGTCTTAATTTATGAGATAAATTTAAGACAATACCCACCATTTTTCATCACCTGCTAATTCTTGTCTTTTGACTTTGGTCAAACATTGACCTTTGACACTTAGACATTTGCCCACGTGTCATGCACCCATAGGAGAGCAGATGGGGGTTTGTCCCCCTACTAGAAAGAGAAAAGGAGGGGGTGCATGCCTAGGGAGGCGTGCGCCCAAGGATAATGATGCCTGAAGTCCCATACAGATGAAACTCCAGGTTGCTTCATGGCATCAAACTAGGTAGTGCCAAAGACTCTACTTTGACTAGTCTTGGCACCACCTAAGGATGTTTGAGAGGGGCTCTCATCTGATTGGATCAGGTGATGTCATACTACCAATCAAATTTAGATCTGATTGCATGAAGAGACATGATTGATCAGGATGATGTGGCATTGCATGGCTCAACAGGGTCTATATAAATCCTATCTATGCCTAGTTTAAAGAGGGTTCTCCCTTTGCCCATGCCACATAGCCCTCTCCCTCTCTCCTCTCATCCTCTCTCTCCTCTCTACATCCAAGAGGATTTGGGCTCAAGTTTGGTGTGATCCAGGCAAGAGAAAGGCGACAAGAAAGGAAGAAGGCAGCACTGCTGCAAGAGACGACATCCGATCTTCAAAAATTATTTTGAAGATCTTCAAGATCAGATCTAGATCTGATCTTTGGAGGATAGATTGAGAAGGAGGACATATCCAGATTCTGCCTGAGTGGATACCGATAGAGGCTAGGCGATTGCGTGGCTGCATCCAGAATCTCAGGCAATCAGCAGGATCATCACAAGATAATAAGATTATCCAAGAAAAAGGTATAAATTAAATTAAATTTAATTTAATTTAATTTATTTTATTACATCCATCTAATTAGATCTAAAAAGTATCAGATTTGATTTAGATCTAAGAAAATTTTTTTTTGAAATATTCCTCTTGGTCAAATCAGATCTGAGCGAACCTGACCTAGGAAATATGATTTTTCCTTCAAAAAGATATATATGGATGTGCATAGACAATCATTTGATCCATATCTAAGTGTCTGACTCTAATATGTAATTTTATTTAATTTTATAGTATTCATGAACTTTTAAGAGGAACAAATGATGATATTAATATGTTAGTGACTTACCTTCTACTCAATGATATCTTTGATTTTATTGTCAAAAAGTTTAAATATTTAACTTATATTTGTATTTGTGTCCATACTTTTAGTATGTTCTATATCTATTAGAAATAAATATAGATATAAATTTTTGCATCTAATTAGTTTCTATGTTCGTATCCATATTTATCAAAAAATAAATAGATAAAGATATGGATAAACTAGTATTTGATTTATATTCAATTCCTTTTCAGCTTAGATCAATGAGTTGATTGGTATTAGAAATATATATTTTCTTTAACAATCCCAACTGAATTTTATCTTGAATAAGATGATGGTCAAGCTTAATGTGTTTAGTATGCTCACGAAAAATAGCATTGACAACAATATAAAAAGTATAGCATGATTGTCACAAAATAGAAGTTCTAGATAGGTGTGTGAAATACCCAACACATACTAACTATAGAAGCCAAATTGACTCATAACTTATAGAAACTATGACATAATGTTTTGCTTCAATAGAAGAGTGAGAAACAAGTACTTAGCACTTGGGCTTTTGGGAGACTTGAGAGGGGACAATATAACACATTAGCCTATATTGGGTTGGCAAGTCAAAGGGCAACAAAAAAACCCCTTTAGGTGAAGAGGCTATTGGATAAAAAAAGAGGACCTTGTCCAACTAATTCTTTGAGATTTGAAATACCTATGTTGTAGCAGCCAAGAGAGGATTATATGGGTGGACAATGGTAGCAAATTAATCTAGTAGGGATGTGAATAGGGTAAAAAATATTTGGATAAGTAATAGTAAGGTGGATGAAATGGTCAACAGGATGATGACATGGTGAAGAATCTTATAATGGTTTACTAGTGCTATCCATTAGTTTCATATTTTGCTCCATCGAAAAAGCAATAAGATATATACCAAAATAATCTATTATCAAGAATGTCTAAACTACACTATCATTGTGAGATGCAAATACCATCTTTGGAGCAAGCAATCTTAATCCCAGGAAAGTAGTTTAGTTGCCCGAGATCCTTTATATAAAATCAGTCATAAATGCTTTAAAAGTAGCAATAGATTTGCCATCAATTAGACTAAACTAGAAAAGAAAGATTCTCCATATATACAATTAAAAAGAAAATAGTTAACTTTGTATCAAAAAAAACTAGCTTGACAAACAAGGGAAGAAAACTTTTGTGGATGTCTAATTGATGAAGTAGCCAATAATGTATTGTACAGGTGACAAGAAATTCTTTTGACAACTAAAATTCTAAGTTGTGTCTACACTCAATCCTCTTCTATTTCCTCTAGTAGCTTATTAGATGTTTAGAACGGGAACTTGAACTTGAACATATAAGTAAGAGAGCTAAAGTTCAAAGAACTTTTGGTGAAGAGTTTTTCGTCATTTTGGTAGAAGGTGAAACTAAAATTTGTCAAGAAATTATGTCTTCCGCGGATGAACCTTTTTGGAGAGACATTATTAAGTCTGAGTTCAATTAGTTATTGAAAACGATGTTTGACTCTAATTATCTTCCAGGAATAAATCTGTAGGGGGTGTAAGCGTGTATTTTGGAAAACGTTGAGACAAGATGGAAGTGCAGAAAAATATAAAGCTGGAGTAACAGGTTTTGTCAGAAGAAATGGATAAATTACTTCAATATCCGCTCTCCAGTGTCTAGAACTTCTACCATTAAATCAATAAGTCAGTATTCACCAAATAGATATTAAACCAATAGATAAGAAGATTTATGTCAAACGACTTGAAGGTTTTATTGATAAGAGGTAGGAAAAGAAAGTGTGCATATTTGTGAAATCATTATATGAACTTAAATAGGTCCATAAACAATGGTATAAAAAGCTTTATAAAGTTATCTCCTATGGCCTTATAATTAATGAGTATGACAAATGTGTATACAGTAAGATAATAGGGAGTGAATGTGTCATCTTATGTTGGTATGTTGATGGCATTTTGGTTTTTGGAACAAACCTAATCATTGTGAGGATGTTAAATCGTATGTATCAAAGAACTTTGAGATGAAGAATCTATGGGAAGCAAATGCTATCCTATGAATGAAGTTAATAAAAACTTCAAAAGAGTTAGCTTTATATCAATTTACCAGTATGGAAAATGTCGACGAAATTCAACTACTTTGACTATAAACCTTTTTTCTATGCCTTATGAATCTGGTATACATTTTAAGAAGAAACTAGGAGAATCTGTATCTTAGTTGAAATATGCAAAAACTATAAAATATGTCTCATATATGTATAATCAATAGGACTGGATCAGATATTACGTTGTAAGTATTTTGAGTAGGTATGCTTCTAACCCTAGTATAGAGTATTGGACTACTTTGGTGACAATATTTGATACTTGAAGGAAGCCATATAGTGTCCTACTATTTAGAGGATTGTAGAGATGCAAATTGGATTATTTATAGTTTAACATTATGTCCTCCACTATATATGTTGCGGTGGATATTTTGGAATTCCATAAGACGCGTTGTCATTTCAAAGGGCATGAAATAGCAACGCATCTTATAGTCAGAAGACCAACATGCAATACTGCTTAGACTATTGGAAAAAAGACAGAGCTGAATATCTGAAGATTCCACTACTACCCTTCCCCTGGTGAAAATTATCCCCTATGGCTTTGATACCACTTGGGAACAGGACCATTATCTAGACCTTTATAGCTATAAGATACCAGATAGCTAGTGCCTGCTAAGGTTCATAAGGTTCACAAGAGAAAATTATCTTTGAGAAAATAAAAGTAGTAAAATATTATAGGAAGTATTTGCAGGAAATAATAAATGATATTTGAAATTTAAAACAACTGCTTACAATTTTGGAAACTTAGAACCGATCACATAGCTGGCTGAAGCAATATGATAAAGAGAAATAGAGAGGATGTTAACAATAATTTTTGATAAAATAAAACTTTATTGAATTATTTGAGATTGATACAACTTAACGGTTGGTTGGATTGAGGCTACAAGCTTGAGTTTTCAAGATTGAAGCTACAATATTTGAGGTTTTTGGGGTTTTTTTTAGGATGAACGGTAAGAGGTTTTTGATACAAGTAGAGGTTACAAGGTTGGGAGCCTATTCCTGCGTTGAGAGAGTCCCCCCTTTTATAGGAATCTGGCAAAGTTCATTCCTCTTTCAATTCAGAGGAGTTTGACAGACTTCATGAAAGGGAACCAACAGGCATTCTAAACATAGTTTAAAATTTTTTTAATATAAAAATAAAAGATTAAATATTTTAATCTATTTTATATGCTTAATATCAAATCTAAAATACCTACCTAAGGATCTATAACATAAAAAACATCATGCATAAAAATCTAAAAAAATAAAAGTATCAACATCGATCACATCAATGTAGAAACCTAGATCTAATTTTTAAATCTAATAGTTAAGGTTTAGAACCTTATACCTGAGTATGGACCGCTGATCTCTCCTATTGAAACTTTTAGATGAGAAGATCTAAATATCGCTTACAACCGCACAGGATGTTTGGCCTCTACAAATCATTCACTCGAAGTCCTGTGCTGATCTGATCTTTCGAAACTGCTAGATCATGCAAAGATCGTATGCCGGGTAGATCTGGTCTCTTCTTATTCTTCAAGCCTCTCGAACTTTTCAAAGTCGAAGATAAGTTGCTGAAGGATGAAGAAAAGAAGAAGAAGAATAGAAAAAACCTTTTTCTCTCTTATTTTTCTTTCTCCCAAAACCAAAACCCTAGATCAGGGCTTGAACACATCCAAGAGAAGATTGTTTTCTTCTCTCTTTCTCTCATGCGTTAGAGGCTTTCCACCCAAGTTCCTCACATCCCTTGATGTCTTTTGGCCCCTTCTCATTGATTATTTTTGTGGAAAATCATTCTCAAATGGGCACACAAAAGAAAACGGCTTAAATAGAAGTGAGGGGCAGCATAGGATAAGACTAAAACTCTGTTTCTCATTCAATCCAAACTCTTTTGGATTAGAATTTGAAACCAACCAAACTCTATCCAATAAGAATGTGGGAAAGGCTTGGTGTGGACTCTCTCTTCATACACAAATCACAAATTTGTGTGAGAGAAGTATGCATGGACATAGGGTGGCACATAGGGAGGTTGGCGCATCAACTAGTTCAACTACTTTGGACTCTGGTTTCCTTATTTGATTCCAATCAGATTAGAACCAAATTAGTAAGATCAAACCCAATTCAATTAGACTTTAAATTAACTTAATTAAATTCTAAATAAATCAGGATTTGATCAAGTCAAAGTTTTGATCAAATTAGGAACCAATCTCCTTTAGCGATTAAGTCATCTCATAACCTAATTGAGTCAAACCAAATTGAATCAAATTCAATTAGATTTGATCCAAATTTCTTTGCTCAATTAAATTGAGCTAATTAATAATCTTATTGCAAACTAATCCTCTAATAATAGAGTTTCAATTGAATAAGACTCTTGATCATAGAGTTTTCATCCAGTAGGACTCCTGATCATAGAGTTTCCGTCTAGTGGGACTCTAGACCATAGAGTCCTAGTCAAATAAGACTCTTCATCATAGAGTCCTAACTCAATAGAACTTCTAATCATAGAGTTTCAATCTAGTAGGACTGTTGATCATAGAGTCTTAGTCTAGTGGGACTCTAGAGTTTCAGTCTAATAGAACTCTCGATCAGCCACATGATTAGACAGGTACTTTTTTTGAGTGCGATCTTATAGGTTCGAACCTAAGTTAGTAGTATAGAAACTAATTTCTGTACGAATCGAAGTGATCTCTAGTAATGGTACCCGATGTCTAGATAGGTCGAATGTATGCAAAGCAACATTCAGAACCTATATGAATATGGTTACTATATAATTCATTCTTTTGATCTTGAATGTTCAAAGGATGACCTAGAGTTTAACTATCAACCTTAATCAAGTCATCTATATTATATTTCAAATTTTTAATCCATCACATGGATTATCTCGATCGAGGTCTTACTAAATTAAAATATAGTGATAAATTATCTCAAGTTTTACGTGGAGGGATCAATTCTATCTTAACCCACACACCAACTTAACAAGTACTTGATTGCACCCAGAAATCTTCTGTCACTGAATTAAAATTTAGATAGTCCCGCATCAAAGTACAATGAGTTGCTTGTTGTTGAAAATTATGTCCTAAAGTCAATCGTCAGCCTGTTGATGATTGAGCTATTTTATAATTATAATTAATTTATTAATTAATAAAAATACTTTGGCATCTTTTTCATTATAAGTTTACATCTTCTAACGAACTCTATTGTTGTGATGAAGTCCTTAGGATTGTTTAGTTTCGATAAAGAGATAATTTATCAATTAATCTTTAAATTTATTCACGATCAAATGATAGGCTGTTAATTAGGATGGCAGCATTTATCGAGCATAGATCGCTATATGCCATATAGGTTGGTTGTCCTCTTAACCAAGAAGTATGGAGACACTAGTATAGTATACAGGTGAGATGTATTGGTACATCATCATCGAATATGATCAACTCTAGAGCATTCTATTATCGAGAATATCTCTAATGGGATATAGGTATAAGTATCCCTTAGACCTAAGATCATTTCAGTGACTTGCAAGCAACTCACTGTGCTTTGGTACCAAACTAACTGAATTTCTAATTCAGCAATGGAAGACTTCTGGGCACAATCAAGTACTTGCGAAGTCGGACTGTGATTAAGATGAAATTGACCACTCCAAGAGTTGGAGAAGAATGCATCACTGTATTTTAATAAAGCAAAATCTTGGCCAGGATAATCCATCAAATGGATTTGATATTTTGAAATACAATATGGACAACTTAATCAGAGTTGACAGTTAAACTTTGAGGTATACTATGAGCATTATGGTCAAGAAGATAAATTATATAGAAATTATATCTGCATGGATTCTAAGGATGGTGTTCTATACCTTCGATCTATCCGACCATCGGATATCATTGCTAGATGATCACTTCGATTGGTATAAAAATTTATTTCTATGCTACTGACTTATGTTTGAACTTATGAGGTCACACACATTAGAGCTTACAATCTGATTGGATGATTGATCAACGATTAAAAATCATTCTAAGGTTAAACAATCAATACGATTGGTGTTTAATCTAGTGCAAGTATTGTAGGAGGATCGATTAGCAATTAAATTGCTAATTGGCTTAATTTGATTAAGCCAATAGGTTGACATTAAGTCTAATTAAATATAATTTAATTAGATTTAGTTTAGATTTGATTGGATCAAGTTCGATTGATTTATTGAATAAGCCAAGTGCAAGGAAGAACTAGTCCTAGTCTAACTAGGACTCAGATTAACCTAATTTTCTAATTTGATTAAAAAATAAATTAAAATTAAATTTAATTTAATTAAGTTCTAAAATAGATTAGTACCTTATTTAATTGAGTTAGTTTAATCTTGATTTTATTTGGTTAAAAGATCTTGTTTGACCAAGTGAAAATAGGAGTCCTAGTGTGACTAGGACTCTCTATCACTTGTGCCACTTAATCCTCACGCCACATGCCCTTTTTATTTTGTTTCTTATGTGAAAATTCTCCACTCCCATGGCTTCTCACGCCCTCTTTCTCTCCTCCTTTTTTCATAAGGCAATTTGTTGGAAGACCAAGTCAAAAGAGGAGTTAGTTTTGCTTAGGATTCTACGAGATAGAATTCTTATTGACCAAAACATCTTTCCTTGAGTGCCGCCCCCTCTTTTAATAAATTTTTCTCTTATTTCATGAAAATAATCTCCTTTTTTGTGCACCCTCCCTTGCTGGTCCATGCCAATAATTTTGGAGGAGGTGCCTAAGAGTTGGGCGCCCCAACAACTTTCCATGTTTGGATATTTTTAGTCTAAGATTTTGATCTAACTTGGACTCTTCTTTTTCTCCATTTATTGAATGAATTTTATTCTAATTTTTTTATGAAATATAGATCTTTAGAAGAGGTTTGAAGTGTGAAAAAATCAAAGGAAGAGGGTCCTTGGGCATGGGGGTTCCATAGGTCTCAAACTAGGTGTCTAGGTGAGAGAAAAGAGAAGAAGAAGAGGGTCTTCTTTTAAGGCTGTTTTATTTTCAATCTCTCCTCCTTTTTTTGAGTTTTTTCTAAGAGAGTCTCAGATTAGTAAACTCTCATCTTTCTTTTCATATTTTAGAGAGTCCAAATTTTAAAGAAGAAAGCATCGGATCGATCATCGAAGAAGGATCGGCACAGTATTAGTATGCTGTGCTGATTTCTTGCATCGGACTTTAGATCAAAGATCGTAGGCTTGTGTGGACGACTCCTAAAGATCGGATGCATGTGTGGCTCATGATTTCATCCTCAAGCTTAGATCAGCAAGTTAGAATGTCTAACTTGCTCAGGTAATAGATCTGATCTATTAACTTCATACCTGCATTTGATGTAGTGTAGATCTAGGTTAATTAGATTAACCTTTTACTTTCTTATTTGATTTTAATTTTTAATTTAATATCATGTCTTGATCATGTAATAGATCTGAGATCTAGGTATTTATATATTTATTTAAATAAATATTTAATTTATTTATGTCTTTCACTGTAAGATCTTGAAAAGGTTTTCAAGATCTACCTGTAAAATTCTAGATTTGGTTCCTTTAATTGTTATTAGAGAAAGATTGTTATTATATGATTTTTGTATATATTTAGATTATTTTTTAGATTAGATCTAATTTATAATCTAATTATTAAATCTAAAATTTAAAAAAAAAAATTTAGATCTCACGAACCACCATAAGGTTGTCCTGCTATAAGGTTTACCCCTTATAGTGAATAGGTTGTCCTAGTTTGTGATGATCTGACTCTAATCATAAATTTATTAGATTTGATCTAATTTTATTTATAATTTAATAGATTTAAAATAATTTTAGATCTAAAAATAAAATATTTTAGATTACACGGATTGCCATAAGATTGTCCTACTGTAAGGTTTACCCCTTGTAGTGAATAGATTGTCCTAGTACATGCTAATCTAAAATATTGATCATAAAATTTTAAATTAGATCTAAGAGATTTTATAATCTGATTAAAAATATTTTAATTTAATTTTAATCTTCAAAAATATGTTAGATTTGATTTAGGAAGATTTATGATTGATTATTATTGAAACTGTTTCAATTACATGAACCTATTTAGATTAGATCTAAAGTAGATTCATGTTTATGTTACTTGCATATTGATTATGAATCAAACATGTAACTTGGTTGATAGAACCATATTATAAAAAATGTTTTACAAATATGAAAACTATTTTTGAAAAGCCAAACCCCAACTCTAAGCCCAAAACTTAATTAACAATTAAGAAGTTGTTTGATTAGGTTCTAGAATTGTAAATTGAAGATCCTATGACATGAATTATAACACATTGGGTTAATGGGTTAGTGGAGATTAGGTCCATTAATTGGGTTAGACCTAGGTTAGATTAAAGAATGAACTTAATTAAAGAATTGACTAAATCTAATCAATTATTGTCTTAGATTAGGTCAAGGATTTTCTAGATCAATTGCAATAGTTGTAGTTGGTCAAGTTCATGTCTTTAAAAAGACTCAAGATGGACTTGATTCTTGGCTATGCGGTCTAGCATGAATTGTTAGGTTGATCTAATTAAAATTAATTAAATCAGTTGGTGTCTAAGATAAACCAGATCAGTAGTTTTTAATTGGCAGCTCGCTTACCTGGCTATTTTTTATGGTGTCTAAGGCAAGCCTGGCAGACCCTTCCACTGATCGAACATACCTGACTTCTTAGTGAGATTATATTTTAATCAGATCGCTTAACTATTCGAGCTGACCCATGTTAGCTAGATAAATTAGTTTGACTAATTTAGGTGCTCCTAGACCAGCCTATTAATGATCTTCCTTAAGCTGACTTACTGAAGTTAGTGGAAGGATCATGACAAGCTGATTAATCTGACCTACTCACTTCTATAAATTAAATCCTCTAAAATTATTAGATCCCTAAAATGAAATAGTTATATGATAACTAGATCATATTCTTCTATTAAAGTGGATGATAATGAGTTCATCAGTTGGATAATCATTGGAGGCACAAAGGCCTGGTGCTTATCGATTGATGGAATTATCATTTATTATATTATCTCTTGAATACATCTTTCTAAATAGTGGTCAGGTGGGCCAACTAAAGTTAGGCCTGATCATTCATTGGTTGGATGGGCCAAGTATGGTCATGTTAATGGTTGGATCTAACTGGACCCTTTTCTAAGAAGGTCAAAGCTAATTGACAGGGTCTGGGATAAAATTTAATTATTGAAAATTATTTAGAGAAACAATTGGTTATGAACCTACCCTTAGATGTACATGGGTGGGCCAACCAAAGTTAGGCTCGTGTATAGTCTATGTGGATTCTAGTACCCATAAAGGAATTAGAATAATTCATCAAATTGAAGGTAGAGGCTACCAATTCGAATAAAATAGTTGGAGAAATCTTTTGATTAAAGTCCAAATCTTTAGGTTTAATGAATCAATTACTAATTAGATTTTGGTTTCTCTTAGTGCAGACATGGCCACTTCCCTATCACTTCGATCATTGTTGGACAATAATAAGTTGGTAGAACCCAACTTCGGTAGCTGATATCGAAAGTTGAAGGTTATTTTGGAGCATGAACGGATCTGATATGTGCTGACGGATCCTACAGCTGAGGAGCCAACTGCTAATGCATGTGGAACAGTCAGAGACACTTATCAGAAGTGGCTCAGTGATCAAACTATAGTGCGCTGCATTATGCTAGCTGCGATGAGTGATGAGTTTAGTCGTAGGTTTAAGATAGCTCAGCTAAATGAAATGCTCTAAGTGTTGGAGGATTTTTTTAGCACACCCAATGACATTGAGAGGCACAAGACTAGTTGCACCATTTTCAATGCCAAAATGCAGGATGGAGCCTCTATCACTAATCATGTACTGTATATGATCAAGCTGATAGAGCACTTAAGCAAACTCAGCTTTCCCTTGCATGAACAACTTGGGAAAGATGCAATACCAAACTTGCTACCAAAGTCCTATCTCCCTTTCCTTATTCATTACAGAATGACAAAGCCTGAAGTAAACTACCATGGCTTACTAGGGTTACTTCAGAACTTTGAGAAGGATCACCAACTCCATAAAGAGTCGGTGAACTTAGTGGAAGGTTCGTCTTCTAGTTTTCGACCTTTTAGGAAAGAAAAGAAGAATAAGAAGAAGTAAAGAAAGAAGGTGCAAGTTCAGGTTGGGACATCAGTGCAGAGCTAGACCATAAAGATCAAGCCCGATAAGAGTCAAGTTGAATGCTTCTTTTACAAGAAGTGGGGGCACTGAAAGAGGAATTATCCTCAGTACATTGCCTCCCTGGATCCGAACAGGCAGAGAAATAAACAAGCTATTGCTGGGCAAGATATTTATATGATAACTCCTTGTAATTTTTCTATTTATGATATTACTGACTGGGTATTAGATATCGGTAGCCCTTACCATATTTGCAATTCGTTGCAGGAGTTGCAGGTCAGTAGAAGATTCGAGCAAGATGAGAGATTTCAAAATGTTGGAGATGGAAGACCAGTTTCAATTCTAGCTTTAGAAATTTTGAAACTTGTATTTGAATCTCATACCGTTGTTCTTAGTGATTGTCATTTCTAATCTAGTTTCTTTTTAGATATCATTTCTGTAGGCCTTTTGGCCATGAACAATTATGAAATTTCAATAAAGAAACAAGTTTGTAATATCATTGTAAATGGTGTTACTACTTTCTGTGGATAATTGAATAGTGGTATATATATATTATCACAATATGTTAATGTAGTCTATTCTACTGGCAAGTATCCTAGATTAGATAGTGTATCAAATATCTACTTATGGCACTGTAGGCTAGGTCATATAAACAAGAACAAGATAAATAGGTTGACTCAAGAGAAAATCCTCAAAGTCAATGATTGTGAATCATTTCCAACCCGTGAGTTCTGTCTTCTTGGTAAAATGATCAAGTCACCTTTTACTGGAAAAGGTAAGAAAGCCAATGAGCTCTTAGGTCTAGTACATACTGATGTATGTGGACCAATGAGCATAAGTGCTAGAGGTGGATATGTCTACTTCATCACTTTCACAGATGATCTATCCAGATATGGATATGTCTATCTGATGAAACATAAGTCGAATTCTTTTGAAATATTCAAATAATTCTGAAGTAAAGTAGAAAAATAAATTAAGAAGAGTATTAAAACTCTTCGATCTGACCGAGGAGGAGAATATCTTTCTGATAAATTTCTCACATATCTAAGAGAGAATGAAATTCTCTCCCAATGGACTCCTCCTAGAACATCATAGCATAATGGTGTGTTTGAAAGGAGGAATCGAACTTTGTTAGACATGGTTCGATCCATAATGGAATTTGCCAGCTTGCCGATATCCTTCTGAGGATATGCACTCGAATCGACTTATTATCTATTAAATAAGATTTCAAATAAGTCTGTAGTTAAAACCCCATATGAGATATGGATAGGGCATAAACTAGCACTTTCACACCTTAGGGTTTGGGGGTGCCCGACTTGTGTCAAACGATTAGTTGCAGACAAACTTGGACCTAGATCTGATAAGTATACATTCATAGGGTACCCAAAAGAGACCAAAGGATACTATTTCTATCATGCTGATGAACAAAAGTTATTCGTCAGCCTTAGGATAATCTTTTTGAAAAAGAAGTTCCTTGGTAAAGAAACTGTTGCCTCTAAGGTTGAACTTGATGAAGTTCAACAGGTAGAAAGTCTGACACAGAATGTTGAACCTAAGTCAGATTTGATCAGATCAGATTCAAAGCCTAGTAAACCCACACCAATAAGACGATCCGGTAGAGTACCGTGCCATTTAGATAGATACTATAGATTCTTGGTCTAGGATGGTGATCCCATCGAACTCGATGAGAACGATGAGGATCCGATCACTTATATGGATGCGATGCAGAGACCCAACTATGAGAAATGGCTAGAAGCCATGAGATCTGAAATGGATTCCATGAAGGTTAATGATGTATGGACATTAGTTGACCCACTTAAAGGGGTTAAACCTATTGGGTGTAAATGGGTCTTCAAAAGGAAGAGGAGTGCAGACAAAAAGGTGGAGACCTATAAAGCCCATCTGATTGCCAAGGAAGAGGAGCGCATCTCAGAGTTGGAACATGCCTTTTGATAAAGTGATCAAAATGTATGGCTTCGTTAGGAACGGAGAAGAACCCTATATTTACAAATGGGCAAATAGTCCAGCAGTGGTATTTCTTATTTTGTATATGGATAATATTTTCTTAATCGAGAATGATATCCCCATACTATAAGAAATAAAAGTCTGGTTGTCATTACAGTTCTCCATAAAGAACTTGGGTGAAATATCCTACATCATAGGGATGAAGATCTATAGGGATAGATCTAAAAGGATGCTTGGTATATCTCAGTCCACGTACATAAAAACTATGCTGAAGAGGTTCAGCATGGAGAATTCCAAAAAGGACTATCTTCCGATAGGCCAAAAAATTTCTTTCTCTAAGAAGGATTATCTGACAAGTTCTGAAGAGAGAGAATGTATGAGTAGAATCCTATATGCTTTGGTAGTGGGATCTATTATATATGCAATAACATGTACAAGACCAGACATAACATACTCACTAGAAGTGGTGAGTAGATACCAGTCTGATACTGAAGAAAATTACTAAAAGATGGTTAGAACCATCCTTAAGTATTTGAGAAATACTAAGGACCAATGATTGGTTTATGGTGAGTCAGATCTGAAGCTTGTGGGGTTTACAGACTCCAACTTTCAATCTGACCATGATGACAGTAAAAGTATGTTGGGATATATCTTTTCTCTAAATGGTGGAGCTATCTATCGAAAAAGTTTCAAGCAGCATACAGTGGTAGACTCTATTTGCGAAGCAGAGTACATGGCAGCATCAAATGCAGCAAAGAAAACTGTGTGGCTGAGAAAGTTCATCACCGAGCTTGGTGTAGCACCTTACATTGATGGTCCTGTCCTGCTTTACTATGACAGCATGGCACCATAGCTCAAGCAAAGAAACCGAAGGCACACCAACGGATAAAGCACATTTTGTGCCGCTTTCATTTGGTCCATGAAATCATGGATCGTGGTGACGTCGACCTTCAAAAGATTGATGGAAAGGAGAACATAGCCGACCCCTTCACTAAAGCCCTAGCAATCAAGGAGTTCGACAACCATAAGTTGAAGATGGATATTAGATACTATGTCGAGTGGCTTTAGGATAAGTAGGAGTTGTTGGACATTGTGTCCCAAAGCCAATCATCAGTCTATCGATGGTTGAGCTATTTTGTAATTATAATTAATTTATTAATTAATAAAAATATTTTGGCATCTTTTTCATCACAAGTTTACATCTTCTAATGAACTTCATTATTGTGATAAAGTCCTTAGGACTGTTTAGTTTCACTAAAGCTAGGATTTATCGATTAGTTCTTAAATTTATTCATGACCAAATGATAGGCTGTTAATTAGGACGACTGCGTTTATCGAGCATAGGTCACTATATGCCATATAGGTTGGTTGTCCTCTTAACCAAAGAGTGTGAAGACACTGGTATGGCATATAGGTGAGATATATGGGTACATCATTATTAAACGTGACCAACTTTAGAGCATTCTACTGTCGAGAATGTCTCTGATGGGATATAGGTATAAGTATCCCTTAGACCTGAGATCACCTTAGTGACTTGCAAGCAACTCACTATGCTTTGGTATCGGACTAACTGAATTTCTAATTCAACAACGGAAGGCTTTTAGGCACAGTCAAGTACCTGCGAAGTTGGAGTGTGATTAAGATGGAATTGACCACTCCAAGAGTTGGAGAAGAATGTATCACTATATTTCAATGAAGCAAAACCTTGGCCAAGGTAATCCATTAGAGGGATTTGATATTTTGAAATACAATATGGATAATCTGATCAGAGTTGACAGTTAAACTCTGAGGTGTCCTACGAGCATTATGGTCAAGAGGATGAATTATATGGAAACTATATCCGCATGGGTTCTAAGGATGGTGTTCTACACCTTCGACCTATCCGACCGTCGGGTATCGTTGCTAGATGGTCATTTTGATTGATACAAAAATTTATTCCTATGCTACCGACTTAGATTCGCACCTATGAGATCCCACACATTAGAGCTTACGATCTGATCGGATGGTTGATCAATGATTAAGAATCATTCTAGGGTTAAACAATTAATATGATTGGTGTTTCACCTAGTGCAAGTATTGCAAGAGGATCGATTAGCAATTGAATTGCTAATTAATTTAATTTAATTAAGTCAATAGGCTGAGATTAAGTTTAATTAAATATAATTTAATTAAATTTGATTTGAACTTGGTTGGATCAAGTTCAATTGGTTTATTGGATAAGCCAAGTGCAAGGAAGAACTAGTCCTAGTCTAATTAGGACTCGAATTAACCCAATTTTTTAATTTGATTAAAAAATAAATCAAAATTAAATCTAATGTAATTTGATTTAATTAAGTCTTTAAATAGTTTAGGGCTTTATTTAATTATGTTGGTTTAATCTTGATTTTATTTGGTTAAAAGATCTTGTTTGACCAAGTCAAAGTAGGAGTCCTAGTGTGACTAGGACTCCCTATCACTTGCGCCACTTAATCCTCACGCCCCATGCCTTTTTTGTTTTATTTCTTATGTAAAAATTCTCCACTCTCATGGCTTCTCACGTCCTCTATCTCTGCTCCTTTTCTCACAAGGCAATTTGTTGGAAGACCAAGTCAAAAGAGGAGTTAGTTTTGCTTAGGATTCTATGAGATAGAAACCTTGTTGACCAAAACACCTTCCCTTATGTGCCGCCCCCTCTTTTAATTAATTCTTCTCTTATTCCATAAAAATAAATTTTTTTTTATGTGCCCTCTCTTGCTGGTCCATGTCAATAATTGTGGAGGAGGCATCCAAGAGTTGGGTGCCCCAACAACTTTCTATGTTTGGATATTCCTAGTCTAGGATTTTGATCTAACTTGGACTCTTCTTTTTCTTTATTTATTAGATGAATTTTGTTCTAATTATTTTGAAGAATATAGAGCTTTAGGAGAGGTTTGGGGTGTGCAAAAATCAGAGGAAGAGGATCCTTGGGCGTGGGGGTTCCATAGGCACCAAACTAGGTATCTAGGTGAGAGAAAAGAGAAGAAGAAGAGGGTCTTCTTCTAGGGCTATTTTATTTTCAATCTCTCCTCCTTTTTTTTGAATTTTTTTCTGAGAGAGTCTTAGATCAGTAAACTCTTATCTTCCTTCTCATATTTTGAAGTGTCCAAATTTTAAAGAAGGAAGCATCAGATCGATTGTCGAAGAAGGATCAGCACAGTACTAACATGTTGTGCTGATTTCCTGCATCGGACTTCAGATCAGAGATCATAGACTCGTGTGGATGACTTCTAGAGGCCGGATGCGTGTGTGGCTCATGACTTCATCGTCAAGCCTAGATCAGTAAGTTAGAACATCTAACTTGCTCAGATAATAGATCTAATCTATTAACTTCATACCTACATTCGATGTAGTGTAGATCTAGGTTGATTTGATCAACCTTTTACTTTCTTATTTGATTTTAATTTTTGATTTAATATCATATCTTGATCATGTAATAGATCTAAGATCTAGGTGTTTACATATTTATTTAAATAAATATTTAATTTATTTAAGTCTTCTACTCTAAGATCTTGAAAAGATTTTCAAGATCTACCTGTAAAACCCTAGATCTGGTTCCTTCACTTGTAAGTCACTATGGTGATCTCAGATCTAGGAGATATTTATACTCATAATCCTTCGAAGCAAGTCTTAACAACAGAATGCTCCGATGTGGTCATATTCAGTATATATATACTCCTATATCTCAACTGTATGCCATACCATTATCTCTACATTCCATGGTTAAGAGGATAACTAATTTATATGGCATACAATGATCTATACTTGATATTGCTATCATTCTTATAATAGCATATTATTTGATCATAAACAAGTTTAAGGACTAAATGATAAATTCTTCTTTGTTGATTCTAAATAGTCCTAAGAACTTCATCATAACATAGGAGTTCGTTAGAAGATGTACACATTTATGATGAAAAAAGCTAAATAATATTTTATTAATTATCAAGTTACATACATTTATATAAATTAGCTCAACTATCAATAAACTAACGATTGACTTTAGGACATATTTTCCAACAACTCCTACTTATCTTGAAGCCACTAGGTACAGTATCATATACACATCTTTGATTTGTGATTATTGAACTTCTTTACTATTAGGGCTTTAGTGAATGGGTTGGCTAGATTTTCTTTTCTATTGATCTTCTGAAGGTGTCATCTTGATCCATGATCTTTCAGATAAGATGATAGCGATGCAGAATATGCTTCATCTACTGGTGTGCCTTCGGCTCCTTTACTTGAGTAATGGCCCTAGTGCTATTGCAATAGATCAAGACTAGACTATTAAGTGAGGATGTTACTCCAAGCTTGGTGATGAACTTTCTCAACTACATAGCTTTTTTTGTAGCATCGAATGCTGTGATATATTCTACCTTGCAAACTGAGTTGGCCATAGTGTTCTGCTTGAAACTTATCCAGCATACAGCTCCATTATTAAAGGTAAAAACATACCCTGACACACTTTTATTGTCATCATGATCAGATTGAAAACTGGAGTCTTTAAATCCCATAAGTTTTAAATCTGACTTATTATAAATAAGCCACTAGTCCTTAGTATTTCTCAAATACTTAAGGATAGATTTCACCATCTTCTAGTAGTTCTTCCCTGGACCAAATTGGTATCTGCTCACTATCCTTAGTGAGTATGCTACATCTGATCTCGTATATATCAAGGTGTATATGATAGAACCCACTGTCAAAGCATATGAAATTCTATTCATATGCTCTTTCTCTTGAGGTATTGTCGGACAATTATTTTTTAAGAAAAAAATTTCATAGTCTATTAGAAGATAGTCCTTTTTGAAATTTTTCATGCTGAACCGTGTTAGTATAGTTTCTATGTACGTGGACTAGGATAATCTAAGCATCCTTTTAGATCTATTCCTATAGATCTTCATCTCTAGGATGCAGGATGTTTCTTCTAAGTTCTTCATAGAAAATTAAGATGATGGACAATCTCTTATTCTTTACGATGTAGGGATGTTATTTTTGATTAAGAGAACATCATCCACGTACAACATAAGGAATACTACAACTAAACTATTTGCCTATTTGTAAATGTAGAGTTTCTCTCCATTTTTAACAAAGCTATACATTTTGATTATTTTATCAAAATGCATATTCTAACTCTGAGATGCCTGCTTCAGTCCATATATGAACCTCTAAAGCTTGCACACCTTAGACTCATTTATGGATGTGAACCCTTCAAGTTGTATCATATACACCTCTTCTTCTAGCTCTCCATTTAGAAAAGCTATTTTTACATCCATCTGTCAGATTTTATAGTCTAGATTGGCAGCTATCATAAGCATAATTCAAATGAATTTGAGCATTGCCATAGAAGAAAATATCTCATCATAATCTATACCATAATACTGATGATACCTCTTGGCAACTAGATAGGCTTTATAGATCTCTACCTTTTTATTTGTGCCCTTTTTTCTTTTAAAGATCTACTTACACCCTATGAAATTTATTCTTTCAGGTGGGTCAACTAATGTCCATACATCTTTGACCTTCATGGAGTTCATTTCGAATTTCATGGCTTCAAACCACTTGTCAAAGTCGGATCTCTACATTATATCCATGTAAATGATCAGATCCTCATTATTCTCATCGAGGTCGATAGGATCACTATCCTAGATTAAAAATTCATAATATCTATCCAGTGACATGGTACTCTTCCAGATTATCTCAAGGATGCAAGAACATTAGGCTCTGGATTTGATCTAATTAAAATTGGTTCAAATTCAGTTACTTGTATCGGTTCTTCTATTTGTTGAACTTTCTTAAGTTCAACCTTAGAGGCATTAGTTTCTTCACCAAGAAATTTTTTTTAAAAGATTATCTTAAGACTGATGAACACCTTTGGTTAATCAGCAAGGTATAAGTAATATCCTTTAGTTTCTTTTGGATATCCTATGAAATTTCACTTATCGGACCTAGGTCTGAGCTTGTCTATCATTAAATATTTGACGTAAGCCAGACATCCCCAAATCCTAAGGTATGAGAATACTAGCTTATGCCCTATCCATATCTTATATGGCATTTTAGCTATAGACTTTCTTAGAATCCTATTTAAAATATAACAAATTGATTCGAGCGCATATCCCTAAAACAAGATCGGTAGACTAGCAAAGCCCCTCATGGAATGAACTATATCCAATAGGATTCGATTCCTTCTTTCTAACACACTATTATGCTGTGGTGTCTCCAGCGAAGTCCATTGAAAAAGAATCTCATTCTCTCATAGATATGTTAGAAACTCACTGAAAAGGTATTCACCTCCTCGATCAAATCGAAGAGTTTTTATACTCTTCCTAGTTTGTTTTTCTACTTTATTATGGAACTGTTTAAATATTTCAAATGATTTAGACTTGTGTTTCATCAAGTAAATGTATCCATACCTAGATAGGTTATTTATAAATATAATAAAATAGTGATATCCACCTCTAGCGCTAGTGCTTATAGGTCCACATACATCAGTATGTATTAAACCTAGAAGCTCACTGGCTCACTCATCTTTTTCAGTAAAAAGTGATTTTATCATCTTTCCAAGAAAACAAGACTCATAGATAGGTAATGATTCAAAATTATTTACTTCAAGGATTTTCTCTTCAATCAACTTGTTCATTCTATTCTTGTTAATATGACCTAGCCTATAATGCTAAAGATAGGCATCAGATATACTATCTATCCTACAACATTTACTGGATGAGTAGACCATATTAATAGGTTGTGACAAAGTGTATATTCCATTGTTCAATTGTCCATTAATCACAATAAGATCATTCAAAATGATATTGCAAAAATTTTTCGTTATTAATATTACATAACTATCTTTGGCCAAAAGGTTTACAGAAATAATATTCAATAAAAAACTTGGACAAAAGTGACATTCACTAAGAACAACTATATAAGAATTGAATACAAGCTTAATGATCCCTAAAGCTAAAATTGGAATTGGTCTTTCATCTCCAACATTCAGAAATCTTTTACCTTCTTCAAATATCCTACTGACTTATAAACCCTGCAATGAATTACAAATATGATAAGGACTTTCGATATCTAATATCTAGTAGTAGTTGAAGGAAAAACCAGGTTTTCCTGCTATAGGATGCATCTGATCAGATCAGATTTGTAGTGAAATATTTAAAAAAAAAAATTATGACATGATCAGATCTAAGAGTTCTTAGATTTGATTAGATTGATCTAAAATTTTCAAACAAAAATAAAAATAAAAATAGTGATATCTATTATCACCTAATCAGGTGAACCGTTCATCCTGCAGCGATAATCTAATATTGATCTGAGGTTTCAATCTAAGCCATGCATGTGCCCGACCTCTACCAAAGCCCACTCAGCTCAGATTTAAAAGTTTTGCCAATCTGAATTTGATCTCCAAAAATTAGATCTGAAGTCATTTGGGGATGCCTTCGAACTGATCTTCAACAACATTACTTTCATCTCTCAATCTGGAAACTAGTCATGCAGCTTTGTAGGATCAGAGACTCAAATTTTGATCTCTGATTTTTTCCAACCTTTTTGGGAATGGAAGAGGGAGAGGAGTAGAGGAGGGAGGCATGGAGATTGACAAATGGGTAGGGCTTCATCATATATTAATTGACATGCACAAACAGTTTGTGCAGGATCTTATTTATAGACCTATTATAGAATCCCTTCAAATATAATTTTGAACAGGTCAAAATTTAACATGCAGAAGGACTCTTCATTGATCTCCATGCCCCACACCATATTTAATCTAAATTTTTTTGCACAAAACTAAGAAATATGGCATGGAATTATTTTGGATAAGAGGCTTGGGCGCAAGAAACTCTTATCTCTAAGAGTTTGAATCATATTCAAAAATTTGACCCATTCAAACTTGATTTGAATGGGATGCCTCTATACATATCAATAAGGGCGCACACCATAAGGGGTGTGACCCTCTTTTCCTTATGTAAATCCCATATGGACGTGTGCCCTTAGATAAACTCTAAGGGGCGCACTGTTAGATATGTGTACCCTAAAAGCCAGATTGGCTGACATTTGTAATACACTTCTAAGAGCAAAATTATAATTTTAACTATAAATAATAAAATAAATTATTTTCTATCATAGTGTGTATTTGAAAGTGTCTGTGATACATCCCTTGAGTTAATGGTAATAATAGTTCATATTTTTAAGAGTTGAAAATTTAAGACATGAATTTTCAATATTAACTCATAAAATGCTTTCGACCGTAGGATTATCATGAGGATGGTGATTGATCTAGAAGGTTGGTGTATGATCGCTTCTTTAGGATAAATGAATCTTGAGTCTATGGTGTAAAGATACTAGAGCGAGAGTACAAGTACTCATTAGAGAATGAGGGCCCTGAGCGTGACCACCTCAAGCAGTCATGAGAAAGTCTACCTTCTCATCGATGACTGGCTCGAAGCTATAGTGGTGTGTCTGATTCTTTGATTTGAGGTGCATCAGCAGTTCATCTTGAGGGTGTTATAGTTTGACTATACTATAACTCGATCTCCTAGCCATTCAGAATTCTGAGGTGTATGTTGGCTATAGCATATTCATTGTAGGAATTAGATTGCACCAATAAGAGATCTATTTACCTCAGTAGATGAGGAGCAGTCCTATGATGATCATGAGAATCAAGTCCATAAGCCCATGGAAATGGCAGAGTGAAATAATAAAAAGAGTTTCTATTAAGGTTTTCACATTGGACTTGAATCGAATGATTAATTCATATGATGGATATTAGGATTTGATAAGATCACCTTAACCCTAATCTGATCGGGGCTCAAGATAGAGGAACTTAATCACACAAGTAACTGCACTGAGAGATTCGCTTTCAGTTTTGATGGGTTGCCACCATATGCTGCTAGGTATCACTGGTTGATTTTGGAAGCAATTAGAATGATTTGAATGATCGATCATACTAGTTGTCTGAATCAGAAAAGTTCTGATCCATCGAAAGGTATTTTGATGATGTCAATGATAGAGATCGCGACATATCCCATTACCATATGAAACTGAACCTAATTAGGTTATACAAATAAGGATTTAGATCTGTAAGTCGTCAATTGGACCAACCCAGTTCAATTATTTTGAATAAGATTTAATTAGGTTCAAAAAAATCATGCTAGCACATAATTGTGCCTAATGTTCTCCTTTAATAATCATTATAGCTTGTCTTGACTGAGTCAAATATGTTTGAACTCACTCAGGAACCTTTTCTTGGTCTGACTGAAGCTTGTCCAGATCAAAAAAGAGTTATTTTAATTTATGAGATAAATTTAAGATAATACCTATCATTTTCAATCACCTGCTAATTCTTGTTTTCGGATATTGGTCAAATGTTGACCCTGGATACTTGGACATCTGCCCATATGTCATATGCCTATAGGAGAGTACCTGAGGCCTTGTCCCCCTTCTAAAATGCAGATAGGAAGAGGATGCATGCCTAGGGAGGTGTGTGCCCCATGAGGATAAAGGAGGAGTCCCATACAGATGGGACTCCGGGGTTGCTTCAGGAGATTAAACTCTATGGTGCCAAAAATTCTTGTTTGACCCAGTCTTGGTGCCACCTTAGGAGAGTTTTGAAGGTCTCTCATCAAATTGGATCAAATGATGTCATCCCACCAATCAGATTTAGATCTGATTGCACAAAGGGCCATGATTGGTCGGGATGATGTGGCACTGCATGGCACAGCAGGGTCTATATAAATCCTATCTGCGCCTAGTTTTTAATGCTTCTACCTTTAGCCCATGCCACAAAGCCTCTCTCCCTTCTTCTCCATGCCACCCTCTGGTCCTCTCTCTCCTCTCCATGCCTAAGGGATTTTGGGCATGAATAACATGTGATCCATGCAAGTGAAAGGCTTCAGGAAAGAAAGAAGGCAGCACTGCTGCAAGAGACAACGATAGTTCTTCAAAAGGAGTTTTGAAGACCTTCAAGATCATATCTAGATCTAATTTTTGGTGGATTGATTGAAAAGGTGAAGATCTCTAGACTCTATCTAAGTGGATATCGGTAGAGGCCAGGCGCTTGTATGGCTACATCCAAAACCTCAGGCAAACATCGGGATCATCACAGGATAATCAGATTATCCAAAATAAAGGTATAATTAAATTAAATTTAATTTTTATTATTAGATTAATAAGATTAGATCTGAAGAGTCTCAGATCTAATTAGGATCTTAGAGAAAAAAATTTTGAAATATTTCTCCCAATCCAATCAGATCTGAACGAACCTAACCCAGAAAATAGATTTTTTTCTTCAACTGGTATCAGAGCCAAGTTTTGATAATTCATTAGATTTGATTTTAATTTATTTTTTATCTAATAATTAGATGATTTTAAATATTATATTAGATATGATTAGATCTAAAATTAAAAAATTAAAAATTAAATAATCTAGATCTAAGATGTATGAGATGCATGACTAGACTAGGAATAAAATTATTCTATGTAGTTTAGCATAATCATAATTTTAATTTGATTATTTATAATTTTTAGATCTATTTATTTACTATTTTTTAATATTATAAATATTTTAATTAGATCTAAAAAATAAAAAATAAATTTATTTAATTTGTTTGTATGAGATATGATAGATGCATGTTTAGATTAGTTATAGAATAGTTCTACGAAATTATCTAGAATAAATTTTAATTTAATATGATTAAATTTAAATATTATTTTTTAGATGTCTATGAGATAATTTAGATATGAAAACATGCATGATATGATACATGAGATGTATGCAAAACATGTTTTTAGTTAGATTAATTTTTATATATGTGATATATAATGTAGATCTAACAATTTTATAGATTTATCATGTTTCTGATTAAGGCATTCCCCTTGGCCGTCCCATCATATGAACAAAGTAGGATTTAAAGGCCCTCTCCTCCTATTCGATGGGATATTCTTATGGTGTATAGGGGTGCTGCACGTTCAACCTTAATTAGAAATCAAAAACTTATTTTCTGTAAAACCCTAGATCCTGAAATCCTAGGATATTATATACATGTTTTGTTTATGAACTCTAAACTTAATTAAGAATTGAGATTATGAAATATATTAGATCTAAAATTAAGAATTTTTAGATGTAAGATATATTCATAAAATTAGGTTCAGGCTTGGGTAGCTCAATTAGGTCTAGCGGTTGATCAAACCGAATCAAGAGCTGGTTAGGTGGGATCAAGAATGCTTAAATTGACCAGCCTAATAGGAATAAGTCTGGGTTAAGGTCGAGTCACATGACTAATTGATCGAGTTAAGACCGAACTAGATTTAGTAGTTAGAGTCTGGATTGTACTTTAATTCGATTGATTCTGGCTTAATAATTTGGTGTCTAAGGTAAGTTTGGCAGATATGATCGACTAGATTTTAATTAGAAGCTACTCGACTTGAACGCATTCTTATCGAATTAATGGCATACCCCTTCCATCAATCTCACTTACCTGACCATATTTGCCAACCCAGTCCTGATCTAAGGTGGCTAACAATCCGAGCTAACACATGCCACTAAGTTAGTCATAATGGTTATAGCTATGTGAAATCAAGTTTAAAGAGATCTAAATTAAATCTTCCTAAGAAAAGATTAAGTCTAAGGTCTTCCACCATTGTAGATGTGCGGGCCCTCCCCAAAATTGATTGTTCTCGGCTGGTCATAGTGGTTCAATTGCATCGAAAAGATGCAATCATGTCTATTAGGCATTGGATGCTATGGGCTGGAGGATGGATTGGGCTCAATATTCTAGATATGATAAGAGACCCAATTAGGAATCCAATCTATGCAAATAGTGGGTCTAAGTTAACTAAGGAGTGGATCAATATTTCGGGCATGGTGAGATTCATGAATTAGAAATCAAGTCTGGGTGCACAATGATTAGAGAATCATTGGACAAGAGTTGTTCACTCATTTGCTAATCCATTACCAGTAACTGTTAGGTGAGGTGATGAGTCAGTTGGTGGGATTACACCATCCACTAGAAATCAGTAATCATGAAGATTTTTGCATCTCTACAAAGAAAGTGTAGGGATCTGAGAAAATAGTGGGAGCTAATTTGTTTAAAAATTAAACTTCTAAATAAATTGCTTAACTCTTAATTATAAAATCTAATTAGAAACTTTGACTCTCTACAGAAAAAAAAAAAATATCTGCATTCAACCCATAAGCCCATATCCTGGACACCCATAGACTGACCGAACCTAATTACAAGGATTGGCTCCAAAACTTCAAAATTATTTTGGGTTCTGAGAAGTTGACTCATGTATTGGATCAGAATCCCTCCACCTTACCAGCTCGATCGTCCGTTGAACAGAGAGCATCTCTTGATAAGTGGATGGATAAAGATAAAAAGGCCAGATAATACATGTTGGGCTCGATGTCTGATGAGCTTCAATACCAACCTTACGATATCAAGACTGCCCATCAAATATTGGTTCACCTATAAGAGTTCTTTAGTGAACAGAGTCACGCAGCTAAATATTAGATCACTAAATGACTGTTTAAGGCTAAAATGCGTGATAAGCAGTCAGTCCAAGATCGTTGTCTAATGATGATCAAGGACTTCGAAGAGCATGAGAAGCTCTGAGTGAAGTAAGACTAGGATCTGTATAATGATATAATTCTACAATCCTTGACTGATGCGTATGGACAGTTCATCATAAACTACCATATGCATAAACTTCATAATACTCTCGCCGAGCTTATGAATATCTGATTACTGCTGAACTTTCTATGAAAGGTTCTAAAGGCTCAATACTTGCTATGGAATGGACTTCTTCTAAAAGAAAATCTTTTAGAAAGAAGAAGTCTGTGAAAAAGTAGAAGGTGGAAGGTGGAAATAAAAAAAGATAGAGCTAAAGAAGAAGGCCGCTGACAAAGAAAAGTATTTCCATTGTAATACTGATGGCCACTGAAAGCGGAATTGCCCTACATACCTAGCCATCCTGAAGAATAAGAAGAAGACAGATCCTTTTGGAGGTATGCTCGTTATTGAATCTAATCTTACGATTTTTTCTGCATCCAGTTGGTTGTTTGACTCTGGTTCTAGTGTTCATTTGTGTACTTCCATGCAGGATTTTGAGGATAGTAGGAGGCTGAGAGATGGTGAGATGATCCTACGTATCGAAAATGAAGCAAGGGTTGCTACTGTGGCCGTGGGAACTTATCCTCTTCGACTACTATCTGGCTTAGATTTAGTACTCAAGGATTATTATTATGTGCCTGCTGCAAGTAAAAATTTGATTTCTGTTTCATGTTTAGCACTAGAAGGCTATGCAATTAGTTTTCTTAAGAACCATTATAATATTCTTTATGAAAGAAATAAAATTGCAAGTGGTTTTCTTATTAACGGTCTCTACCAGTTACATATTGATATATTTATCTTTAATATCAAGCAAAATGTGAATGCCATAGAATCAAAATGACCCAGGGATAGTCCAAATGATAGGTATCTATGGCACCTAAGGCTAGGTCATATAGCAGAAGATAGGATTAACAAATTGGAGAAAATTGGGCTATTGAGTCTATTGACTTTCGAGTCATATCCAATTTGTGAATCATGTCTTCATGGCAAAATGACTAAGCTCCCTTTTGTAGGACATGGAGAAAGGGCCATAGATCTACTTGCCCTAGTACATACTGATGTATGCGGCCCATTAGTTATGCTGGCTAGAGGCAACTTTGTCTACTTCATAACCTTTACTGATGATTTATCTCGGTATGGATATATGTATCTTATGAGACACAAATCTGAAGCCTTTGAAAAGTTTAAGGAATTCAGACATGAAATACAAAAGCAAATTGAAAAATCCATTAAGGTTCTTCGATCAGATCGAGGAGGTGAATACCTTAGTCAAAAATTTCTGGACTATCTCAAGCAATATGGCATAGTCTTTCAATGGACTCCATCTAAAATACCTCAACTCAACGGGATTTCAGAATGGAGGAATCAGATCCTATTAGATATGGTACAATCCATGATAAGCTTCACAGACCTTCCTAATTTTTTTTGGAGACATAGTCTATTAATTATTATATATTTACTAAATAGGTTTCCTTCTAAAACCATTCCTATCACACCATATGAGATATGGCATGGTAAGAAACCAAGTCCGAGTCATCTCAGAATTTTGGATTGTCCGACTCATGTCAAAAGATAATAAGTGGACAAGTTAGACTATAGGTCCTTTAGAGCTCGATTCATAGGATATCCTAAATAGTCATTAGGATATTATTTCTATATTTCAGAAGACCACAATGTGATTATGAGTCGACATGCCATCTTTCTTGAAAAATAGTTTATTCAAGATGGTGGCATTGGAAAGCAGATCAAGCTCGAGGAGAAAATCTTCTAAGAGCAATGAGCTAAGGACCCTATGGAACCAAATCATGTTGAGCCAATACAATCACTACCTTCTCCGTTTCATAGATCGAAAAGAATTTTTCGTCCTCCTGAGAGGTACTTAGGTACTATTTCATAGGAAGTAGAAAAAATGTTCCTCATAGGTAATGGGGTTCATGGTGATGATCCCAAAACCTATGATGAGACGATATCAGATATCGACTTCGAGAAATGATTAGAGGCAATGAAGTTAAAAATTGACTTGATGCACTCAAACCAAGTCTGGACCATGGTAGATCCACCTGAAGGTATAATCTTATTTAAAGGAACCAGATCTAGAATTTTTACAGATAGATCTTGAAACTTTTTTAAGATCTTGTAGCGAAAGACTTAAATAAATATAAAATTTATTTAAATAATCATGTAAACACCCAGATCTTAGATCTATTACATGATTAAGGCATGATATTAAATCAAAAATTAAAATCAAATAAGAAAGGAAAAGGTTGATCAAATCAACCTAGATCTACACTACATCAAATGCAGGTATGAAGTTTATAGATCAAATCTATTACCTAAGCAAGTTTAGACATTCTAACTTGCTGATCTGAGCTTGAGGATGAAGTCACAAGCCACACACACATCCGATCTCTAGGAGTCATCCACACGAGCCTACGATCTCTGATCTAAAGTTTGATGCAGAAAATCAGTATAGCATGCTAGTATTGTACTGATCCTTCTTCGACGGTCGATCCGATGCTCCCTTCTTCAAATTTTGGACTCTCCAAAATATGAGAAGAAAGATGAGAGTTTTTTGATCTGAGACTCTCTCAAAAAAACTCAAAAGAAAGGAGGAGAGATTAAAAATAAAACAACCCTAGAAGAAGACCCTCTTCTTCTTCTCTTTTCTCTCACCTAGACACCTAGTTTGGTGCCTATGGAACCCCCACGCCCAAGGACCCTCTTCCTTTGATTTTTGCACATCCCAAACTTCTCCAAAAGCTCTATATTTTATAAAAAAATTAGAATAAAATTCATCTAATAAATAAAAAAAATAAGAGTCCAAGTTAGGTCAAATTCCTAGACTAGGAATATCCAAACATGGGAAGTTGTTGGGGTGCCCAACTCTTGGGCACCTCCATAATTTTTGGCATGGACTAGTAAGGAAGGGCACACAAAAAAAAATATTATTTTTATAAAATAAGAGAATAATTAATTAAAAGAGGGGTCGGCACTCAAGGAAAGATGTTTTGGTCAATAAGGATTCTATCTCATAGAATCCTAAGCAAAATCAATTCCTCCTTTGACTTGGTCTTCCACCTAACTTTCAAATATGACTTAGAGGGAGAGAAGAGATATGAAAATTAGGAAGAAAGGGATTTTTCATGAAAAATACCTAAAAAATAGGTATAGGGGGTGTTGGGACCAAGGTGGTGCAAGGGGATAGGGAGTCCTAGTCACATTAGGACTCCTATTTTGACTTGGTCAAACAAGATCTTTTAACCAAATAAAATCAAGATTAAACCAACCCAATTAAATAAGACCCTAACCCATTAAAGAACTTAATTAAATTAGATTTAATTTTGATTTATTTTTTAATCATATTAAAAAATTGGATTAATCCGAGTCCTAGTTAGACTCGGACTAGTTCTTCCTTGCACTTGGCTTATCCAATAAACAAATTGAACTTGATCCAATCAAACCCAAACCAAATCTAATTAAATTATATTTAATTAGACTTAATCCCAACCTATTGGCTTAATCAAATTAAATCAATTAGTAATTCAATTACTAATCGATCCTCCTGCAACACTTGCACTAGGTTAAACACCAATCATATTGATTGTTTAACCCTAGAATGATTCTTAATCATTGATCAACCATCCGATCAGATTGTAAGCTCTAATGTATGTGACCTCATAGGTTCGAATCTAAGTCAATAGCATAGGAATAAATTTTTATATCAATTAAAATGACCATCTAGCAATGATACTCGACAGTCAGATAGGTCGAAGGTGTAGAACACCATCCTTAGAACCCATGTGGATATAGTTTCCATATAATTCATCCCCTTGACCATATTGCTCATAGGACACATCAAAGTTTAAATATCAACTCTGATCAGGTTGTCCACATTATATTTTAAAATACTAAATCCATCTGATTGATTACCCTGGCCAAGGTTTTGCTATATTGAAATACAGTGATACATTCTTCTCCAACTCTTGGAGTGATCAATTCCATCTTGATCACACTCTGACTTTACAAGTACTTGACCGTGCTCAGAAGCCTTCCATTGTTGAATTAGAAATTTAGTTAGTCTGATACCAAAGCACGGTGAGTTGCTTGCAAGTCACTGAGGTGATCTCTGGTCTAAGGGATACTTATACCTTTATCCCATCAGAGACATTTTTGACTGTAGAATGCTCTGGAGTTGGTCACGTTCAATTACGATGTACACATACATCTCACCTGTAAGCCATACCATTATCTCCATACTTCTTGGTTAAGAGGACAACCAACCTATATGGCATACAGCGACCTATGCTCGATAAACGCTGTTGTCCTAATTAATAGCCTATCATTTGGTCATGAACAAATTTAAGGACTAATCGATAAATCCTCTCTTTATCAAAACTAAATAGTCCTAAGGACTTCATCACAACAATCGAGTTCATTAGAAGATGTAAACTTATGATGAAAAAAGATGTCAAAATATTTTTTATTAATTAATAAATTAATTATAATATCTCTATCATCAATAGGCTGACGATTGATTTTAGGACATAATTTTCAACATTATTGGGTGTAAATGGATCTACAAGAGAAAGATTGGTGCAGATAAAAATGTGGAGACATTCAAAGCTAGATTAGTGGAAAAAGGGTATAGTCAACGTGAAGACATTGACCATCAGGATAGCTTTTCGTCAGTAGCCATGCTAAAATCCATCTGCACATTGCTTGCTGTTCTAGTCAATTTTGATTATGAAATATGGCAAATGGACGTGAAAATGACGTTATTAAATGGATACCTTTAGGAAGATATCTATATGAAACAACCACTAGATTTCACATCCAGTGATGCTGATCACAAAGTATGTAAGCTGCAAAGGTTCATATATGGACTTAAGCAAGCATCTCGGAGCTGGAATACTCATTTTAGTAATGTGATCAAATTATTTGGTTTCATCAAGAATGAGGAGAAACCTTATATTTTCAAAAAGGTCAGTGGGAGTGTTATTGTCTTCCTCATACTGTATGTGGATGATATCCTCCTTATTGGGAATAATATTTCCATATTGACCATAGTTAAAATATGGATATCTAAAGAATTCTTCATGAAAGACCTAGGAGAAGCATCCTTCATTTTAGGAATCAAGGTCTATAGAGATAGACCGAATAGGATGCTAGGTCTTTCACAGAAGATGTACATAGAGAAAGTGCTAAAGAGGTTTAGCATGAAAAACTTCAAGAGAGGATCGGTACCCTTCAGACATGACATTCATCTCTCTAAGAAAATGTATCCCAACAGACCTGAGGAGATTAAACGCATGAGTAAGATCTCTTATGCTTCAGCAATAGGGAGCCTCATGTATGCCATGTTATGTACACGACCTGATATAGCCTATGCTGTGAGTGTCACAAGCAGATTTCAATCGAATCTAGGTGAAGAACACAGGACTTCTATGAAATGTATCCTTAAGTACTTGAGAAGAACTAAGGATATATTGTTGATTTTTGGTAATGGAGAACTCCAAGTCCAAGGATATACAGACTCAGATTTTATGTCCGATATAGATGATTGAAAGTCGACATCTGAGAGTCTATTTGTATGTAATGGTGATGCTATCAGTTGGAAGAGTTCTAAGTAGACAGTGATAGCAGACTCCATCATGAAAGCAGAGTACATCGCTGCGTCCGAAACTGCGAAGGAGGCATTCTAGTATAAGAAGTTTGCCATAGAGATCGGAATGATACCATCAGATGCCTTTCCTCTATACTGCGACAATAATGGCGCCATAGTCTTTGCTAAGGAGTCGAGGTCTTACCAGAAATTGAAGCACAACAAGCGGCGATACCACCACATTTGTGATTAACTTGAGAAAGATTATGTCGAGGTCAAGAGAGTCAACTCCAAAGATAACGCAGCGACCCACTTACAAAGCCGTTAGATCAGCAGAAGATCGAAGCCCACCTTGAGAAGATGGAACTTAGATTTGTAGCCAATTAGCTTTAGGTCAAGTGGGAGTTTGTTAGATATGTGTGTCCTAGAAGCCAGATTGGCTGATACTTGTAATACACTTCTAAGGACAAAATTATAATTTTAACTATAAATAATAAAATAGATTATTTTCTATCACAGTGTGTATTTGAAAGTGTCTGTGATATATCCCCTGAGTTAATGGTAATGATAGTTCATATTTTCAAGAGTTGAAAATTTAAGACATCAATTTTCATTTTTAACTCATAAAATGCTCCCGACCGTAGGATTATCATGAGGATGGTGATTGATCCAGAAGGTTGGTGTATGATCGCTTCTTTAGGATAGATGAGTCTTGAGTCTATGGTGTAAAGACATCAGAGTAAGAGTACAGTACTCGTTAGAGAATGAGGGCACTGAGCGTGACCACCTGAGCAGTTATGAGGAAGTCTACCTTCTCGTGATGGCTCGAAGCTGCAGTAGTGTGTTTGGTTCTTTGACCTGAGGTGCATCGATAGTTCACCTTGAGGGTATTATAGTTTGACCAAACCATAACTCGATCTCCTAGCCATTCGAAATCTTTAGGTGTATGTTGGCTATAGCATGTTCATTGTAGAAATTGGATTGCACTAATAAGGGATCTATCTACCTCGGTAGATGAGGAGAAGCCTTATGATGATCATAAGAATCAAGTCCATAAGTCCATGGCCATGGTAGAGTGAAATAATAGAAAGAGATTCTATTAGGGTTTTCACATTAGACTTGAATCGAATGATTAATTCGTATGATGGATATTAGGGTTTGACGAGATCACCTTAACCCTAATTCGATCGAGGCTCAAGATAGAGGAACCTAATCACATAGGTAACTGCACTAAGAGGTTCACTTTCAGTTCTGATGAGTTGCTACCATATGCTGCTAGGTGTCACTGGTAGATTTTGAGAGTAATTAGAATGATTGAATGATCAATCATACTAGTTGTCTGAATCAGAAAAGTTCTGATCCATCGAAAGATATTTCGATGATGTCGATGATAAAGATCGCGACATATCCCATTACCATACGAAACTGAACCTAACTGGATCACACAAATAAGAATTTAGATTTGGATGTCATCAATTGGACTAATCCAGTTCAATTAATTTGAATAAGATTCAATTAGATTCAAGAAAATCATGCTAGCACTCGATGACTAACGTTCTTCTTTTACTATCATAAATAAGTTGTCCTGACTGAGCCAAAGGAGTTTGTGCTCAATCAGAGGCCTTCATATGGTCTGACTGGAGGTTGTCCAAGTCAGAATAGGTTGTCTTATTTGTAAGACATTACCTGCCATTTTTGGTCACCTGCCATTTCTTGTTCTTTGACTTTGGTCAAAAGTCTACCTTTGACTGTCAAACGTTGACCATTCACCCTTTGACTTTTGACCACATGTCATGCACTATTGGAGAGCTGGTGGGGGCCTGTCCCCTGCCAAACTTGGCAAGGAGAAGGGCGCATGCCAAGGGTGCGCTGTGACCCAGTAGGAGGCGCCTAGGAGTCCTTGTTGGACAAGACTCCACCTCCCTTTGGATTCCAATCAGAGTTCTACTAAGAATCTAGTTTGACTGGTCTTAGGCGCCCTCTAAGGAGGAATCCAGGGGTCTCTATTCCAACCAATCAGATTTAGATCTGATTTCACAAAGGGTTGTGATTGGTTGAGAGGAAGAGGAGTTGGATCACAAGAGGTCTATAAATAAGACCCTGCGCCCAACCAATTCTAAGAGTGAATGCTATTAGATACGCCCCAAGGCTGCCTCTCCCCTCCTTCTCCATGCCATAGTCTCTTCTCCTCTTGCTCTCCACGTCCAAAAGGTGTTTTGGACTTAGTTTGGTGCGATTCAGATCAAGAAAGGCGATCAAAAGCAAGAAGCTGGCTGCTGCAAAAGGATGACTGCAGATCTTCAAAAAGAGTTTTGAAGATCCTCCAGATTAGATCCAGATCTGATTTTTGGAGGTGTGATAGAGAGAAGAGGTTCTCCAGATCCAACCCGAGTGGATACCGTAGAGGCCAGGCGCTTGCGTGGCTAAGATCCAGAACCTTCCGCTGCAATCAGGATCATCTACAGGGTAATAGGATTACCCAAATCAGGTAAATTGAATTTGATTTAATTTATCTTATTTTATTTTATTTATTAAAATAATAAGAATCAGATCTGAAATATATCAAGATCTAATTAAGATCAAGAGAAAATTTTTGAAATATATCTCTTGATCTAATCAGATCTGGACGAACTTGGACCGGGAAATCAGGATTTCCCTTCACTTCTATGGGCCTAAAAGCTTTGTCAGTGGGTCAACCGCATTGTCTATGGTATTGACTCTCTTAATGTTGACGTGTTCCTTCTCGAGGTAATCATGGATGAGGTGGAACCGTCTTCTTGGAACTCTTCCATTACAGTACCACCATTACATAGAAATAAATTTTTAGATATCGACTTTCGATCATCTATATCAAACATAAAGTCTGAGTCTGCATACCCCTGGACCTAGAGTTTATCATATTGAACTTCTTTAGCACTTCCTCTATGTAAGAAACCCAACATCCTCTTTAGTCTATCCCTATGGACCTAAAATGAAGGATGCCTTATCTAGGTCTTTCAGAGAAAATTCCTTGGATAACCATACTTTGACCTATGTCAACATGGGAATATCATTCCTAATCAGGAGGATGTTATCCATATACAATACGAGGAAGACAACAACGCTCTTACTGACCTTCTTAAACATACTTGATTTCTTCTTGTTCTTAATGAAACCAAATGATTTGATTATATCAAATATTCCAACTTCAAGATGCTTGCTTGAGTCCATAGATGGACCCTTGCAGCTTGTAGACCTTGTGATCACTATTACTGGATGTGAAACCAAGTGGTTATTTCATAAATTTCTTCCTTAAGATATCCATTTATGAACTCCGTTATCATGTCTATCTATCATATTTCATAATTGAAATATACTGCAATGGCAAGCAATATGTGGATGGATGGCCACTGATGAGAAGGTATCCTGATACCCTTTCACCACTAGCCTAGCCTTGAATATCTCTACATTCTCATCTACACTTATCTTTTCTCTTAAAGATCCATTTACACCTAATAGGTACTATACATTCAGGTGGATCTACCAAGATCCAGATTTGGTTTGAGCACATCAAGTCAATCTATGACTTTATTGTCTCTAACTAATTCTTGAAGTCGATATCTGATATCGCCTCATCATAGGTTCTGGGATCATCACCATGAACCCCATTTTTCATAAGGAATATTTTCTCTACATCCTCTAAAATAGTATCTAAGTACCTTTAGGAGGATGAGAAATCCTATTTGACCTATGAGATGGAGGTAGTGAATTATGGATCCGCTCAGACTAACTGGGTTCCTCAGGTTCTTTGGCTCTTTGCACTTTGGAGACTTTCTCTTCGAACCTAATCTATTTTTTGATGCCACCATCTTAATCAAACTATTTTTCAAGAAAAAATGGTGTGTCAATCCATAATCACATTGTGTTCTTCCGGAAGATAGAAGTAATATCCTAATAACTCTTCAGGATATCCAATAAACTGAGCTCTAAGGGTCTTAGAATCTAACTTATCCGCCGTCGAGCAACCCAAATTCTAAGATAACTTAAACTTGACTTCTTACAATATCATATCTCATATGCAGTGGTAGGAACAGTTTTAGATAGAACCCTATTTAGTGATTAGATAGCTATCATTAAACTATCCCTAAAGAAACTCAGGAAGGTCCATGAAGCTCATCATGGATCGGACTATATCTAGTAGGATCCGATTTCTCCATTCTACAAATCATTGAGTTGAGGTGTTTCAGATGAAGTCTATTATGAGACTATGACATTATCCTTAAGATAGTTCAAAAATTTCTGACAAAGGTATTCGCCTCCTTGATCTAATCGAAGAACCTTAATGAGCTATCTGATTTGCATTTCTACTTCATATCTAAATTTCTTGAACTTTTCAATGCTTTAGACTTGTGTTGCATCAGGTACACATACCCATACCGAGATAGATCATCAATAAAAAAAATGAAGTAGACAAAGTTTCCTTTGGTCAGCACATCGAATGAACCGCACAAATTGTATGTACCAAGGCAAGTAGGTCCATGGTTCTTTTCCTATGTCCTACAAAGGAAAGCTTGATCATTTTGCCTTGAAGGCATGATTCACAAATTGAATATGATTCAAAAGTCAATGGATCCAATAGTTCAAATTTCTTCAATTTGTTAATCCTATCCTCAGCTATATGATATAGCCTAAGATGCCACAATTATCTTTCGTTAATACTATCTCTAGATTATTTTGATCCTATGGCATTCACGTTTTGCTCGATAGACTCAATGACAAGCATTCCTTCAGAAGGTCCTTCTTTCTGCTTGTTATTCAAGCTGGCCAGGTATCTAGGGCAGTTCCATTTTCAATGACCATCGAAGTTGCAATGGAAACACTTTTCCTTCTCTACGATCTTCTTCTTCGGCTCACCCTTATTTTTCTCTTTTATTTTATGCTTCTTCATAGACTTCTTCTATCCAAAAGATTTTCTCTTGGAAGAAGTCTGCTCCACAGTAAGAATGAGCCCTTTGAACCCTTCAAAGTCTGCTAGCAGTAACTAGCTATTTATTAACTCGACCAAGGTGCAGTAGAGCTAATTCATATAGAAGTTTATGATAAACTTCTATACGAATCATTCAAGGATTGCAGGATCACATCAATCTGTAGATCCTTCTCTATCAAGACATTGAGCTTCTCATGCTCTTCTAGATCTTTGATCATTGCAAGGCAATGATCTTTAACAGACTGCCCATCACGCATTTGCCCCTTAAAAAGTCTCCTCGAAACTTGATAGTACGCTGCGCGACTTTGTTCATTGAATAACTCTTGTAGGTGCGCCAACATTTGGCGAGCAGTCCTAATGTCTTCATGTTAGTGCTGCAACTCATCTGACTTTGAGCCCAATATGTAGCACTTAGCTTTGTTATCATTATTCGACCACTTTTCATTAGATACTCTCTGATCCATGGTTGGACATGCTGGTAAAGTGGGGTTGGTCCTGGTTAAACACATAGGTCAGTTTTTTTTTAACCCAAAATAATTTTGAAGTTCTTTAGCCAATCCTTGTAAATTGATCTATTCAACTTGTGGGTATCTAGGATTCGGGCTAGGGAATTTAATGCAGACATTTTCTTGTAGAGAGTCGAAGTTTCTAGTTAGACTTATAATTTGATTCAACCAATTTATTTAGAAGTTTTATTTTTAAATAAATTAGGCTTCCACTATTTTCTTGGATCTCTATATTTGTTTGGTAGAGATGCGAAAATCTCCACGATCATTGATTTCTAGTGGATGGTGCGGTCCCACGGACTGGCTCACCATCTCATCTAATAGTTATTGGTGATGGATCAGCCAGTGAGTGTACAACTCTTGTCCAATGATTCTTTAATCATGGTGCACTCAGACCTGGTCTGTAATTTATGAAGCTCACCATACCTAAAATATTACTCCACTTCTTAGTTAAGTCAGATCTACCATTTGCATGAATTGAATTTTTGATTAGATCTCTCATCATATCCAAAATATTGAGCCCAACCCATCCTCTAACCCATAGCATCCAATGCCTAATAGATATGGTTGTCTTTCTGGTGTAATTAAACCACTGTATCCAGCTAAGAACAATCAACCCTGAGAGGGGCCCACAAATCTATAATGGTGGAAGATCTAGGACTTAATATTTTCTTAGGAAGATTTGATTTGGTCTCTTAGACTCAACTAGTCATAACATTTATGACTAACCTAGTGGCATGGATTAGCTCGAATCATTAGCCACCTCAAACCAGAACTAGGTCGAATCAATAAGTTAGGTAAGTGAGATTAGTGGAAGGAATATGCCATTAACTCATCATAAATTCATTCAGGTCAAGTAGCTTCTAATTAAAGACCACTGGTCATATCTGCCCTACTTACCTTAGACACCGACTTGTCTGACTAGAACTAATCGGATTAGCCTACAACTCAGGCTTGAACCATGGAGCTAAATTAGGTCTTAACTTGATCGACTATATGTTACTATTAGTTGATCTTGATCTAGACTTAATCCTATTAGGCTGGTCAAATCTAAGCACTCTTGATCCTACCTAAGTAACTCTTGATTCGACTTGATCAACCACTAGACCTAATTAAGCTACCCACACCTGAACCCATGTTTTATGAAGGTGTCTTAGATCAAAAAATTTATAATTTAGATCTAATTGATTTCATAAACTTAATTCTTAATTAAGTTCAGGGTTCAATAACAAAACACATATAAAAAATTATAAGGTTTCAGGATCAAGGATTTTATAGAAAAGTATGTTTTCAATTTCTAGTTAAGAGCAAACGCGCAGCACCCCTACATACCATAAGAGCATCTCATCGCATGAAAAGAGAGGGCCTTTAAATCCTTCTTACTCTTATGATTAGATGGCCAAGGAGAATGCCTTAATCAGAAATATGAACTATACTATAAAATAATTAGATCTAAAGTATATAATTGTTACATGATTTAAGATCTAATCTATATATGTTTTGCATACATCTTATGCATCAAATTTAACATTTAAATTTATATTTCAGATTTAATTACATCTGATGTAATATGTAAAAATAAAATTTTAAATAATCTCATCATAAAAAAATTTTAATCTAGACTACTCATGACATAGATCTACGAAACTAGTCTAGACATGCATTGCATATGTCGCACACATGAGATTTTAAATGCATCTCATGGTTTTAGATTTAATTATATCATATATAATATCTAAAATTAACTAATTAAATCATATAATCTATAGAAAATTAAATTATTATTTCATAAAATTTTTGATCTAGACTATGACATTAAACTATAGATCTAGTCTAGATGTGCACTCCCTATATCATATATATCAAAATTTTAAATTAGATCTTATATTTCATATCTAATTATATCTAATGTAACATCTAAAACTTAAATGATCAATTCATAAAAATTAAATCAGATCTAATCTAAAACATATTTGAATGATTACCATGATATAGAACTACAGATCTAGACTAGAATATGCATTGTATATATCAAATATATAATTTTAAAATATATAATTTTTTTTTATTTTAGATCTGATTACATCTCATGTAATATCTAAAAATTAAAAAATTAGATCATAAAAAATAATTTTAGATCAATCCAATAATAGATTTAGAAGCAGCAACCTAGCTCTGATATCAGTTAAAGAAAAAATCAAATTTTCCTACCACAGGATGCATCAAATCGGATCAAATTTGTAGCAAAATAATTTTTTTTTTTGTTATGATCTGATTAGATCTGAGAGTTCTTAGATTTGATTAGATTGATCTAAAATTTATAAATAAAAATAAAAATAAAAATAGTGATATCTAATATCACCTGATCGGATGAATTGTTCATCCTACAGCGATGATCTAATGTTGATCCAAGATTCCGATCTGAGCTGCACATATGCCCGACCTCTACTGAAGTCCACTTGAGTCAGATCTGAAAGTCTCCTTCTTCTAGATCTGATCTCTAAAAATTAGATCTAAAGTCATTTGGAGATGCCTTCGAATCGATCTTTGATAGCAGCATTTTTGTCTCTCGATTTGGAAACTAGTCGTGCAGCTTTGCAGGTTCAGAGACTCAACTTTTGATCTCTGATTTTTTTCAACCTTTTTGGGCATGAAAGAGGGAGAGGAGTAGAGGAGGGAGGCATGGAGATTGACAAATGGGTAGAGCTTCACTGTATTTTAATTGCCATGCACAAACAGTTTGCGTAGGGCCTTATTTATAGACCTACTATAAGTCCCTTCGTATATAACTTTGAACAAGTCAAAGTATAACATGTACAAGGGCTCTTCATTGATCTCCATGCCCCACACCATATTTAATCTAAATTTTATCACACAAAACTCAGAAATATGGCATGGAATAATTTTGGATAAGAGGCTTTGGTGCAAGAAACTCTTATCTCCAAGAGTTTGAATTATATTCAAAAGTTTGACCCATTCAAACTTAATTTGAATGGAACACCTACATACATATCCATAAGGACGCACACCATAAGAGATGTGGCCCTCTTTTCCTCACATAAATCCCATATGAACATGCACCCTCAGATAAACTCTAAGGGGTGCACGCCATATCTCTTCTTTCTTGCAAACTGGGTCAACTCTTGATCCTTGTCTTATTCCCTTGGTTCTAGATTAAGACAAACCCTAATTAAGTCCCATGTAATGGAATTAGGACAAATCCTAATCAAGTTAGGACAAGCCCTGATTAGGCCAGGACTTGGTCCAGTCAGATCAAGAAAAATTCATCTAAAGTTTTTGGGAGAGGCTTGTCCAAATTTCATCTTATGATTTTAGGACAAGCTCTAATCTGGCAAAGATAACCCTTATCTTGTTTCCATCTTATAGGATTTAGGACAAACCTTGATTAGACTAGGACAAGATCTAGTCAAATCAAGATAAATCTCTACAGAATTTCTAGATGAGTCTTGTCCAAATAGTTTCAGAAATTAGTAGGTCTTGTCCTGTTTCCATCCGATGGATTAGGATAAGTCTAGATTAGGTTAAGACAATACTTTTGTGATATGAACAAGTTTCATTTAGACTAGAATAGAGTTTTTGGATGAGCCAATCTAATTTGGCTTAGTTGAGATAAACCAAAAAAATGACAGAAGGAGAATATTAGGCTCAATCATGTGCTAACATAATTTTCTTGAACCTAATTGGATCTAATCCAAATCAATCGAACTGGGTTAGCTCAATTGATGACATCCAGATCCAAATCATTGTTTGTGTGACCTAATTAGATTCAGTTCTATATGGTAATGGGACATGTCGTGATCTCCATCATCGAAATATCGTTCGATGGATTAGAACTCTTTCGATTCACCTAATTAGAATTGTCGATCATCAAGATAATTCTAATTGATCCCAAAATCTACTAGTGACATCTAGTAGTATATGGTGGCAACCCATCAAAATCGAAAAGCAAACCTCTTGATGTAGCTACCTATTTGATTGGGTTCTTCTATCTTGAGCCCTGATGGGATTAGGATTAAGGTGAACTCGTCAAACCCAATACCCATTATATGAATGAATCATTTAATTCGAGTCTGATATGAAACTCTAATAGAAACTTCTTTTTATTATTTCACACTACCATGGCCATAGGTTTTAGGACTCGATCTCATGATCATCATAGAATCACTTCTTCTCTACTGAGGTTGATAGATCCCATCTTGGTGCGATCCAATTCCTACAATGAACATGTTATAGCCAAGATACACCTCAGATTTTCGAATGGCTAGGAGATCGAGTTATGGTGTAGTTAAACTATAACACCTTCAAGGTGAACTATCGATGCACCTTAAGTTAAAGAATCTAACACACATTGCAGCATCGAGCTAGTCATCGACGAGAAGGTAGACTTTCTTGATTGCTCGAGGTGGTCATGCTCAGTGTCCTCGTTCTCAACGAGTACTTGTACTCTCGCTCCGGTGTCTTCATACTATAGACTCAAGATACATCTATCCTAAGAAAGTAATCGTACATCGATCTTTCGAATCGATCACCATCCTCATGATGATCGTATGATCGAGAGCAATTTATGATTTAATTATGATAACTCATGCCTTAAATTTTCAACTCTTGAGAATATGTTATCATGCCTATTAACTGAATAGATGTGTCACAGATACAATGTGATAGAATAAATAATTTTTTAATTAATTTTAAATTAAAATTATGAAAATACTCCTAGAAGGTATTTTATAGGTGTCGGTCAATCTAGCTTTTAGGACATACATCTAATAGTTGTATCACATATTGAGAAGTTGCAAGGAGTTATCATATAATTACCTTGCACAGCAATAGATTACTTCTTTGGCCTATTCGGATCTAGGAAGGCAATGTATTAAGGACAGTTTCTCTTCCAATGCCCTTGCTTCTTATAGTAGAAGCATTCTGCTTTGCTCTGGTTGGACTTAGGTTTCTTAGTTTGACTTTATATAGATGTCCCAGCATGCTGCTACACCTTTTTGCTTTTCTTCTTCTTGTTCTTCTTTTCTTTCCTAAAGGATTGACGACCAAAAGAAGATCTTTCTATTAAATTCACTGACTCCTTATGAAGCTAGTGATTCTTCTCAAAGTTTTGTAGCAACCCTAGCTAACCATGGTAGTTAACTGCAGGCTTTGTAATTCGATAATGAGAAAGGAATGGAGGATATGACTTAAGCAAGGAGTTCAGAATGGCATATTTCCTAAGTTGCTCATGCAAGAAAAAGCCGAGCTTGCTCAAGCATTCAATCTTCTCGATCATGTATAATACATGATCAGTGATTGGCGCCCCATCGCTCATCTGAGCATTGAAGATGGTACAACCAGTCTTGTGCCTCTCAACATCATCGGGAGTGCCAAAAGACTTGTTTAACATTTGAAGCATGTCTTATGGCTGAGCGTTCTCGAATCTGCAATTGAACTCATTGCTCATAACTGCCAGCATGATACAACGCATCGTGATACAGTCGTTGTGCCACTTTTGGTAAGTATCTCGGATCATGTCATGTGTATTTTGAGCTGGCTCCTCAGGTGCATGATTTGTCAAAATGTACAAAATCTGCTCATGCTCTAGGATAATTTTTAGCTTTTGATACCAGCTATCAAAATTTGATCCCGTTAATTTATCACTGTACAACAATGATTGGAGCGATAGAGTAGTGGCCATAACTACAAAAAAGAAAAATCAAAAACTTAATTAGTATGTGAATTAATAAGCCTAAAGACTTGAACTTCAGTCTAAAGGCTTTTCCACTATTTTATACGAATTGATAGCCTCTACCTCCAATTTGAGGAACTACTTTAATTTTCTAGTGGATACTAGAATTCACATAGAGTACACACAAGCCTGACTTTGGTTAGCTAATTCATTTACATCTATGGATAGGTTCTTAATCAGTTACTTCTCTAAACAATTTCTAGTAATCAATTTTGCCCTAGAAACCTAATTAGTAGGCTTTAGCCTCTACTGAAAAGGTCTGATTAGGTCCAATCATTAACATAATCGTACTTGGCATATCTAACCAACAAATGATTAGGGCTGACTTTGGTCGGCCAACCTAACTACCATTAGGGAGATATAACTAAGCTATCATATTATAAATGATAATTTCAATAGCTAATAAGCACCAAACATTTAGGTCTCCAATGATTATCAAGCTAATGCATCCATCATCACCCAACTTAATGGGAGGCTATGATCTATGTAGGATCAATTCCCTGGATTTTAGGAGATCTAGAACCAGCAACCAAGGGCTTCCAATCTAAAGGAGGTGGCAGTAAGGATGAGAGCTCGCACCAGGAGGTGGGCGGCCACTATGGATAGGGTTATGGGTGCCTAGAGTTTGATGGCACCTAGGACTCTTGGGCACCCATTTGCTATGATGTGGTGGCTAGGATTTTTCCAAATCCATTCAGATAATGCTTGTGATAGCTGCCCATCTGGACTATACGATCTGGCAGATGGATGTAAAGATAACTTTCCTAAATGGAGAGTTGATCAAAGAGGTGTATATGATACAACCTGAGGGGTTCACATTCATAGATGAGTCCAAAGTGTGTAAGCTTTAGAGATCCATTTAATGATTAAAGCAAGCATCTCAGAGTTAAAATATGCATTTTGATAAGGTGATCAAAATGTATAGTTTCATTAAGAACGAAAAAGAGCCCTGCATTTATAAGTGGACAAATAGTTTGGTAATAGTATTTCTTGTCTTGTACGTGGATGATATTCTTTTAATCGAAAATGACATCCCCACATTGTAAGAAATAAAAGTTTGGTTATCATATCAGTTCTTCATGAAGGACTTGGGTGAAGCATCTAATATTTTAGGAATGAAGATATATAGGGATAGATCTAAAAGAATGCTTGGGTTATCCCAGTCCACATACATAGAAATTATACTGAAGAGGTTCAGCATGGAGAATTCTAAGAAGGACTATCTTTCAATAGGCTATGAAATTTCTTTCTCTAAAAAGGATTATTTGATAACATCTGAAAAGAAAGAGCGCATGAGTAGAGTCCTATATGCTTCGACAATTGGATTTATCATGTACGCTATGACATGTACAAGACCAGATGTGGCTTGCTCACTAAGAGTAGTTAGTAAATACCAATCTGATTCAGGAGAGAACCACTGGAAGATGGTGAAAGCCATCCTTAAGTATTTGAGAAATACTAAGGACTAGTGGTTGGTTTATGGTGAGTCAGATCTAAAACTTGAGGAGTTTACAGACTTCAGCTTTCAATCTGACCATGATGATAGTAGAAGCATGTCGGGATGCATCTTTACTCTAAATGATGGAGCAATCTGCTGGAAAAATTTCCAGCAATATACTATGGCAGACTTTATTTGCGAGGTAAAGTACATCGCAGCATTAAATACCATGAAGGATGCTGTGTGGCTAAGAAAATTTTATCACTGAGCTTGGAGTAGCACCCTCCTTTGATGGTTCAGTCCTGCTCCACTATGATAGAACTAGTGCCATTGCTCAGACAAAAAAATTGAAGGTACACCAGTGGATGAAGCACATACTGCGTCGCTACCATCTGGTCTGAAAGATCATGGATCGAGGTAACATCGACCTTCAAAAGATTGATGGAAAGAAGAACCTGGCCAACCCCTTCATTAAAGCCCTAGTGGTAAAGGAGTTTGACAACCACAAATCGAAGATGGGTATTAGAAACTATACGAGTGGATTTAGGATAAGTGAGAGTTATTGAAAATTATATTCCAAAGCCAATCGTCAGCTTGTTGACGGTTGTGCAATTTTATAATTATAAATAACTTATTATTAAATAAAATAAATTTTTTGGCATTTTTATCGTAAAGTCTACATCTTCTAATGAACTTCTTTATTGTGATGAAGTTCTTAAGACTTTTTAGTTTCGATAAAAAAAGAATTTATTGATTAGTTCTTAAACCATTCACGATCAAATTATACATTATTAATTAGGATGATAATGTTTATCAAGTATAGGTCATTATATGCCATATAGATTGGTTGTCTTCTTAACCAAGGAGTATGGAGACATCGGTATGGCATATAGGTGAGATATAAGGATATTGAAGGAAAAATTCTGATTTTTCGAGATCAGTTTCGTTCAGATCTGATTGGATCGAGAGGCATATTTCAAAATTTTTTTTTTAGATCCTAATCAGATCTGACATTTTTCAGATCTAATTTTATGATTTGATAAATAAGAAAATTAAATTAAATTAAATCTAAAATAATTTTATCTTGATTCTGGGTAATCTAATTATCCGTTGATGATCCTGCTGAAGCTCTGAGGTTCTAGATCTAGCCATGCAAGTGCCTGGACTCTACCGATATCTACTCAGACTAGATCTAAAGATCTTCTCTTTCTCTTTCTTTTCTCCAAAAATTAGATATGGATCTGATTTGGAGGATCTTCGAAACTCCTTTCGAAGATCAGCAGTCGTCTCTACAGCAGTGCTGCCTTTTTTCTTTCTTGTCAGCCTTTTCTTATCTAAATCACACTAATCTGAAGCCCAACTATCCTTGAGTGCGGAGAGGAGAGAGATGGCCCGAAGGTGGCATGGAGAAGGGAGAGGGACAGCCTTGGGGCATGGCTAGGAGAGGAGTCTCTTAAAAGTGGGTGCAGATAGGTCTTTATATAGACCCTATTGTGCCATATAGTGCCACATCACTCCGGCCAATCACGTTGCTTCATGCAATCAGATCTAAATCTGATTAGTGGGATGACATCACCTGATCCAATCAGATGAGAGACCCATAGATTCATTCTTAGATGGCGCCTAAGATTGGTCAAAGTTTATAGATGACGGTCACTTAGTTTGAATCCAAGAAGCAACCTGGAGTCCCATCCATATGGAACTCCAGGCATCCCTATCCATGGGCGCATGCCATCCTAGGCATGCGCCCCCTTATTTTCAATTTCTAGGGAGGGGACAAGCCCCTATCTGCTCTCCAATAAGTGCATGACACATGGGCAGATGTCCAAGGGTCAAAGGTCAACATTTGACTAAGTCAAAAGACAAGAATTAGCAGATGATGGAAAATGGCAGGTGTTGTCTCAAATTTATCTCATAAATTAAGATAATCCTTTTCTGACTTGGACAAGCTCCAATCAGACCAGGTAAAGGTACCTAAGTGAGCACAAAATCATTTGGCTCAGTCGAGATAACTTTTATGATAGAAAAGGAGAATGTTAGGTTCAATCGTGTGCTAGCATGATTTTCTTGAACCTAATTGAATCTAATTCAAATCAATTGAACTGGATCAGTCCAATTGATGATATCTAGATCCAAACCCTTATTTGTGTGATCCAGTTAGGTTTAGTTCTATATGGTAATGGGATATGTCATGATCTCTATTATCGATATTATCGAAACTCCTTTCGATGGATCAGAACTCTTCTGATTCAGACAACTAGAATGATCACTCATCTAAATCATTCTAATTGCTCCCAAAATCCGTCAGTGACACCTAGCAGTATATGGTGGCAATCCATCAAAAACTAAAAATGAACCTCTCGGTGCAGCTACTTATGTGATTAAGTTCTTCTATCTTGAGCCCGATCAGATTAGGGTTAAGGTGAACTCGTCAAACCCTAATTTCTATCATATGATTTAATCATTTGATTCAAGTTCGATGTGAAAATCTTAATAGAAACTCTTTCTATTATTTCACTCTACCATGGCCATGGGCTTATGGACTTGATTCTCATGATCATCATAGGGCTGCTCCTCTTCTACCGAGGTAGATAGATTCCATCTTGGTGCAATCCAATTTCTACAATGAACATGCTATAGCCAACATACACCTCAGGATTCCGAATGGCTAGGAGACCGAGTCATGGTGTAGTCAAACTATAACACCCTCAAGGTGAACTGTCGATGCACCTCAGGTCAAAGAACCAGACACACCACTGCAAGCATCGAGTCAGTCATTGACGAGAAGGTAGACTTCCTAATGACTACTCGAGGTGGTCACGCTCAGTGCCCTCGTTCTCTAACGAGTACCTATACTCTCGCTCTGGTGTCTCTACACCATAGACTCAAGACTCATCTACTATAAAGAAGCGATTGTACACCAACCTTCTAGATCAATCACCATCCTCATGATGATCCTACGGTCAGGAGCATTTTATGAGTTAATAATGAAAATTCATGTCTTAAATTTTCAACTCTTGAAAATATGAATTATCATTACCATTAACTCAAGGATGTATCACAGACACTAAATACACATATGTGATAGAAAATAACCCATTTTATTATTTATAGTCAAAATTATAATTTATAGAAGTGTATACAAGTGTCAGCCAATTCTGGACTTCTAGGGCACACATATCTAACAAACTCCCACTTGACCTAAAGCCAATTGGCTATAAATCTAAGTCCCATCTTTTCAAGGTGGGTTTTGATCTTCTGCTGGCCAAACGACTTTGTAAGCGGGTTCGCCGCATTGTCTGCAGAGTCGACTCTCTTGATCTTGACGTAATCCTTCTCGAGATAATCATGGATGAGGTGTTATCGCCGCTCGATGTGCTTGGATTTTTGGTGAGACCTCGGCTCCTTAGCAAGGGCTATAGCGCCATTATTATCGCAGTACAGAGGAATGGCATCTGCTGGCATCACTCCGATCTCTGTAGCAAACTTCTTATACCAAAATGCCTCCTTTACAGCTTCTGATATCGCTATGTATTCTGCTTCCATGATAGAATCTGCTATCATTATCTGCTTGAAACTTTTCCAACTGACAGCTCCACCATTGCACACAAACAGACTCTCAGATGTCGACTTTCGATCATTTACATTGGACATAAAATTCGAGTCTGTATATCCCTGGACTTGGAGTTCTCTATTACCAAAGACCAACAACATATCCTTAGTTTTTCTCAAGTACTTAAGGATACATTTCACAGAAGTCCAGTATTCTTCATCCAGATTCGACTGATATCTGCTCGTGACACTCACAGCATGGGCTATATCAGGTCGTGTACATAACATGGCATACATGAGGCTCCCTATTGCTGAAGCATAAGGGATCTTGCTCATGCGTTCTATTTCCTCAGGTGTGCTAGGGCACATCTTCTTGGAAAGATGAATGCCATGTCTGAAGGGTACTAAACCCCTCTTAGAGTTTTCCATGCTAAACCTCTTTAGCACTTTCTCTATGTACATCTTCTGTGAAAGTCCTAGCATCCTATTCGGTCTATCTCTATAGACCTTAATTCTCAGAATAAAGGATGCTTCTCCTAGGTCTTTCATGGAGAATTTTTTTAGATAACCATATTTTAACTGTGGTCAACATGGAAATATCATTTCCAATAAGGAGGATGTCATCCACGTACAATACGAGGAAGACAACAGCGCTTCCACTGACCTTTTTGAAGACACATGGCTCCTCCTCGTTCTTGATGAAATCAAATATTTTGATCACATCATTAAAATGAGTATTCCAGCTTCGAGATGCTTGCTTAAGTCCATATATGGACCTTTGCAGCTTGCATACCTTGTGATCATCATCACTGGATGTGAAACCTAGCGGCTGTTCCATATAGATATCTTCCTCAAGATATCCATTTAAGAATGCCGTTTTCACATCCATTTGCCATATTTCATAATCAAAATAGGCTGCAATAGCAAGCAATGTGCGGATGGATTTTAGCATAGCTACTGGCAAAAAGGTATCCTGATAGTCAATGCCTTCGCGTTGACTATAACCTTTTGCCACTAATCTAGCCTTGAATGTCTCCACATTTCCATCTGCACCAATCTTTCTCTTGAAGATCCATTTACACCCAATAGGTACTATACCTTCTGGTGGATCTACCAAGGTCCAGACTTGGTTTGAGTGCATCGAGTCAATTTCTGACTTCATTGCCTCTAACCATTTCTCGGAGTCGATATCTGATATCGCCTCGTTATAGGTTTTGGGATCATCACCATGAACCACATTACCTACGAGGAACATTTTCCTCTACTTCCTTCTGAAATAGTACCTAAGTACCTCTCAGGGGGATGGAAAACTCTTTTCGATCTACGAGGTGGAGGAGGTAGTGATTGTATTGGCTCAACCTGATTTGGTTTCATTTGGTCCTTAGCTCATTGCTCTTGTGAGACTTTCTCATCGAAGCTTGATCTGCTTTCCAATGCCGCTATCTTGAATAAACTATTTTTCAAGAAAGATGGCATGTCGACTCACAATCACATTGTGATCTTCTGGAATGTAGAAATAATATCCTAATGACTCTTTAGGATATCCTATGAATTGAGCTCTAAAGGACCTAAAGTCTAACTTGTCCGCTTGTTGTCTTTTGACATGAGCCGGACAACCCCAAATTCTGAGATGACTCAGACTTGGTTTCTTACCATGCCATATCTCATACGGTGTGGTAGGAACGATTTTAGAAGGAACCCTATTCAGTAAGTATATTGCAGTTAACAAACAGTGTCCCCAAAGAAAATCAGGAAGGTCTGTGAAGCTCATCATGGATCGAACCATATCCAATAGAGTCCGATTTCCTCCGTTCTGAAATCCCATTGAGTTGAGGTGTTCCTGGTGGAGTCCATTGAGAGACTATGCCATTTTTCTTGAGATAGTCTAGGAATTTCCGGACTAAGGTATTCACCTCCTCGATCTGATCGAAGAACCTTAATGGAATTTTTCAGTTTGTTTTTCTACTTCATGTCTGAATTCTTTGAACTTTTCAAAAGCTTCAGACTTGTGTCTCATAAGATACACATACCCATACCTAGATAAATCATCGATAAAGATAATGAAGTAGACAAAATTGCCTCTAGCCGGCACATCAAATGGGCCGCACACATCAGTATGTACTAGGGCAAGGAAGATCTGTGGCCCTTTCCCCATGTCCTACAAAAGGGAGTTTAGTCATTTTGCCTTGAAGACAAGATTCACAAGTTGGATATGACTCGAAAGTCAATGGACTCAATAGCCCATTTTTCTCCAATTTGTTAATCCTATCTTCTGCTATATGACCTAATCTCAGGTGCCATAGATACCTATCATTTGGACTATCCCTAGGTCATTTTGATTTTATGGCATTCACATTTTGCTCGATAGTTAAAAATAGATACATCAATATGTAACTGATAAAGACCGTTAATAAGAAAACCATTTGCAATTTTATTTCTTTCATAAAGAATGTTACAATGGTCCTTAAGAAAAGGTAATTCACATAGCCTTCTTAATGCTAAGCATGAAACAGAAATCAAATTCCTGCTAGCTGCAGGCACATAATAACAGTCTTTCAAATACTAAGTCTAAACCAGATGGTAAGTCGAAGAGGGTATGTTCCCACGGCCACTGCAGCAACTCTTGCTCCATTTTCGATGCGTAGGATCATCTCACCATCCCTCAGCCTCCTGCTATCCTCAAGACCCTGCATAGAAGTGCACAAGATGAGCACTAGAACCAGAGTCAAGCACCCAACTGGATGCAGAAGAAACCGTAAGGTTAGACTCAATAACGAGCATACCTCCTAGAAGGATCTACCTCCTTCTTGTTCTTCAGGGTGGCCAGGTAAGTAGGGCAGTTCCGCTTCCAAGTGGCCGTCGCTGTTGCAATGGAAACACTTTTCTTTGATCATCGGCCTTCTTCTTCAGCTCTGCCTTTTTCTTCTTTTTCTTCCTTCCTTCCTTCTGCTTTTTCACAGACTTACTTTTTCTTTCCAAAAGACTTTCTTTTGGAAGAAGTCCGTTCCATAGCAAGAACTGAGCCTTTAGAACCTTTCATAGAAAGCTCAGCGGTAACCAGCATGTTCATAAGTTCGGCCAAGAAATTTTGAAGTTTATGCATGTGGTAATTCATGATGAAATTGCCCATATGCATCAGTCAAGGATTGCAGAATTAATATCATTCTGCAGATCCAAGTCTAACTTCACTCGAGCTTCTCAAGCTCTTCCAAATGTCCTTGATCATCATCAGATAGTGATCTTGGACTGACTGCCCATCACGCATCTTAGCCTTAAAAAGTCATTTTAGTGACTTGATACTTGGCTGCGCGACTCTGTTCACCAAACATCTCCTATGCAGGTGAGCCAACATTTGGCGAGCAGTCCTGATATCTTCATGTTGGCGCTGGAGCTCATCAGACATCGAGCCCAACATGTAAGTATCTGATCTTATTATCTTCATCTATCCATTTTATCTAGAGATGCTCTCTGTTCAACGGATGGACGAGCTGGTAAGGTGGGAGGGTCCTGATCCAATACATGAGTTAACTTCTCGAAACCCAAAATGATTTTGAAGTTTTTAAAGCCAATCTTTGTAATTTGGTTCGGTCAGTCTATGGGTGTCCAGGATACATGCTAGTGGGTTGGATGCAGACATTTTTCTATAGAGAGTCAAAGATTTCTAGTTAGATATTATAATTAAGACTTAACCAATTTATTTAGAAATTTTATTTTTAAATAAATTAGCTCCCACTATTTTCTTGGATCCCTACACTCCCTCTGTAGAGATGTGAAAATCTCCATGATTACTGATTTCTAGTGGGTGGTGCAGTCCCACCAACTGGCTCATCACCTCACCTAATGGTTATTGGTGATGGGTTAGCCAATGAGTGAACAACTCTTGTTCAATGATTCTCTAATCATGGTGCACCCAAACTTGATCTCTAATTCATGAATCTCACCGTGTCCAGAATATTGATCCACTCCTTAGTTAAGTCAGACCCACCATTTGCACAGATTGGATTTCTAATTGAGTCTCTCACCGTATCCAGAATATTGAGCCAAATCCATCCTCCAAGCAATAGCATCCAATGCCTAATAGATATGGTTGCATTTTTTCGATGCAACTAAGCCACTATAACCAGTCGAGAATAATCAAACTTGGGAAGGGCCCGCACATCTACAATGGTGGAAGATCATAGACTTAATCTTTTCTTAGGAAGATTTGATTTAGATTTCATTAAACTAGACTTGACATAGTCATAACCATTATGACTAACCTAGTGGCATGGGTTAGCTCGGATTATTGACCACCTCAGATCAGAACTGAGTCAACAAACCTAGCCAGGTAAGTGAGACCGATGGAAGGGATATGCCATTAACTCGACAAGAATGCATTCGCGTCGAGTAGCTCCCAATTAAAAATTAGTTGATCATATCTGCCAAACTTATCTTAGACACCAAATTGTTGAGTCAGAACCAATCGGGTTAGCCTACAATCCAGACTCTAACCACTGAGCCTAATTAGGTCTTAGCTTGATCGATCACTCACGTGACTCGATCTTGACCCAGACTTAATCCTATTAGGCTGGTCAATTTAAGCATTGTTGATCCCATCTAACCAACTCTTGATTCGATTTGATCAACCGCTAGACCTAATTGAGCTACCCAAGCCCGAACCCAATTTTATGAACATGTCTTAGATCTAAAAATTCTTAATTTTAGATCTAATATATTTTATAATCTTAATTCTTAATTAAGTTTAGGGTTCATAAATAAAATATATAAATAAGATCCTAGAATTTCAGGATCTAGGGTTTTGTAGAAAGTAAGTTTTTAATTTCTGATTAAGGATGAATGCACAGCACCCCTACACATCATAAGAATATCCCATCGAATGGAAGAAGAGGATCTTTAAATTCTACTTTGTTCTTATGACCGGATGGCCAAGGAAAATGCCTTAATCAGAAATACAACTAATCAACAAAAACTAATTAGATCTAAGCATATATCTCATATAAGAAAATTGATCTAATTAAAATATGTTTTGCATACATTATATCATGCATGTTTTTCAGATCTAAATTATCTCATAATCATCTAAAAAATTAAATTTAAATTTGATCATATCAAATAAAATTTAATCTAAACCCTTTTGTAGAATTATTCTACAACTAGTCTAAATAGACAACTATCATATCTCATATGAATAAATTAAATTTAATTTATTTTTTATTTTTAGATCTGATTATAACATTTATAAAATTAGGAAAATAATAAATAAATAGATCTAAAAATTATATTTAATCAAATAAAAATTATGATTATACTAGATAATACATAGAATAATTCTATTTCTAGTCTAGTCATGCATCTCATATATTTTAGATCTAGATTAATTAATTTTAATTTTCTAATTTTTTTGATTTCAAATCTAATTACATCTCATGTGATATCTGAAATCACTAATTTATTAGATTAAATTAGATCTAAATAAATTTTATAAGAACCTGGCTCTGATACCAGTTGAAGAAAAAATCTTAATTTTTTGGGGTCAGGTTCGTTCAGATCTGATTGGATCGAGAGGCATATTTCAAAAATTTTCTCTTAGATCCTAATCAAATCTAACATTTTTTAGATCTAATTTTATGATTTGATAAATAAAAAAATTAAATTAAATTAATTTTATCTTGATTCTGGATAATCTTATTACTTGTTGATGATCCTGCTGAAGCCTTGAGGTTCTGGATCTAGCCACGCAAGTGCCTGACCTCTACCGATATCCACTCGGGCTGGATCTGGAGATCTTTTCTTTCTCTTTCTTTTCTCCAAAAATTAAATTTGAATATGATTTGGAGGATCTTCAAAACTCCTTTTGAAGATCAGCAGTCGTCTCTGCAGCAGTGCTACCTTCTTCCTTTCTTGTCAGCTTTTTCTTGCCTGAATTGTACTAATCTGAAGCCCAACTATCCTTGGAAGTGGAGAGAAGAGAGATGGCCTGAAGGTGGCATGGAGAAGGGAGAGGGACAGCCTTGGGGCATGGATAGGAGAGGAGTCTCTTAAAAGTGGGCACAGATAGGTCTTTATATAGACCTTGCTGCACCATGCAGTGCCACATCACCCCAGCCAATCACGTTGCTTCATGCAATCAGATCTAAATCTGATTGGTGAGATGACATCACCTAATCCAATTAGATGAGAGACCCATAGATTCATCCTTAGATGGCGCCTAAGATTGGTCAAAGTCTATAGATGAGGGTCACCTAGCTTGAATCCAAGAAGCAACCTAGAGTCCCATCCGTATGGGACTCCAAGCATCCCTATCCATGGGCGCACGCCATCCTAGGCATGCACCCCCTCTTTTCTAATTTTTAAGAAGGGGACAAGCCCCTATTTGCTCTCTAATAAGTGCATGACACATGGGCAGATGTCCAAGGATCAAAGGTCAATGTTTGACCAAGTCAAAAGACAAGAATTAGTAGATGACGAAAAATGGCAGGTGTTGTCTTAAATTTATCTCATAAATTAAGACAATTCTTTTCTAACTTGGACAAGCTCCAGTCAGACTAGATAAAGGTACCTGAGTGAGCACAAACTTATTTGGCTCAGTCGAGACAACTTTTATGATAGAAAAGGAGAATGTTAGGTTCAATCGTATGCAAGCATAATTTTCTTGAACCTAATTGAATCTAATTCAAATTAATTGAACTAGGTCAGTCCAATTGATGATATCCAGATCCAAACCCTTATTTGTGTGACCTAGTTAGGTTCAGTTCTATATGGTAATGGGATATGTCATGATCTCTATCATCGATATTATTGAAACTTCTTTCGATGGATCAAAACTCTTCTGATTCAGACAACTAGAATGATCGATCATCTAAATAATTCTAATTGCTCCCAAAATCCATCAGTGACACCTAGCAGTATATGGTGGCAACCCATCAAAAATTGAAAAGGAATCTCTCGGTGCAGCTACTTGTGTGATTAAGTTTTTCTATCTTGAGCCCCAATCAGATTAGGGTTAAGGTGAACTCATCAAACCCTAATTTCTATCATATGATTTAATCATTTGATTCAAGTCTGATGTGAAAATCTTAATAGAAACTCTTTCTATTATTTCACTCTGCCATGGCCATGGGCTTATGGACTTGATTCTTATGATCATCATAGGGCTGCTTCTCTTCTACCGAGGTAGATAGATTCCATCTTGGTGCGATCCAATTTCTACAATGAACATGCTATAGCCAACATACACCTCAAGATTCCGAATGGCTAGAAGATCAAGTCATGGTATAGTCAAACTATAACACCCTCAAGGTGAACTGCCGATGCACCTCAAGTCAAAGAACCAGATACACCACTGCAGCATCGAGTCAGTCATCGACGAGAGGGTAGACTTTCTTATAACTACTCGAGGTGGTCATGCTCAGTGCCCTCATTCTTTAACGAGTATCTGTACTCTCACTTTAGTATCTCTATACCATAGACTTAAGACTTATCTACTATAAAGAAGAGATTGTACACTAACCTTTCGGATCAATCATCATCCTCATGATGATCCTACGGTCAGGAGCATTTTATGAGTTAATAATGAAAATTCTTGTCTTAAATTTTCAACTCTTGAAAGTAAGAATTATCATTACCATTAACTCAAGGAATGTATCACGAAAACTAAATACACATATGCGATAGAAAATAATTCATTTTATTATTTACAGTCAAAATTATAATTTTACCCCTAGAAGTGTATTACAAGTGTCAGCCAATTCTGGCTTCTAAGGCATACATATCTAATAGATACATCATCACTGAATGTGATCAACTTCAAAACATTCTACTATTGAGAATTGCTCTGATGGGATATAAGTATAAGTGTCCCTTAGACCTGATATCACTATGATGGCTTGCAAGCAACTCACTGTGCTTTGGTGCCCGACTAATTAAATTTTTAATTTAGTAACAAAAAATTTTTGGGCATAGCCAAGTACTTGTAAAGTCGGTGAGTGATCAAAATGGAATTGACCACTCTAAGGATTGGAGAAAATGCATCACTATATTTCAATTTAGCAAAATCTTGGCTAGGATAATCCATGAGATGGATTTGATATTTTGAAATACAATAGATAAAATCAGAGTTGATAGTTTAACTCTGAATCATCCTATGAGTATTTTGGTCAAGAGGATGAATTATATGAAAACTATATCTACATGGGTTCTAATAATGTTGGTCTACACATTTGACCTATCCGACCATCGGGTATCTTTGTTAGATGGTCACTTTGATTGATACAAAAATTTATTTCAGTGCTATTAGCTTAGGTTCGAACCTATGAAGTTACACACATAAGAGGTCTTAATCTAATCGAATGGTTGATCAATAATTTAGAATCATTTTAAGGTCAAATAACTAATACGAATGATGTTTGACCTAGTGCAAGTATTGCAGAAGGATCGATTAGCAATTAAATTACTAATTAGCTTAATTTAATTAAGTCAGAGGACTGAGATTAATTTTAATTAAATATGATTTAATTAAAATTAGTTTGGACTTGATTGGATCAAGTTCAATTGATTTATTGGATAAGTCAATTGCAAGGGAGAACAAGTCCCTGTTCAATTAGGACTTGTATGCACCCAATTTTTTGATTTGATTAAAAATTAAATTACATTTAAATTTAATTTAATCTAATTTAATTAGTCTCTTAGTTAGACTAAGATCATCTCTAATTGGATTGTATTAGTTTTGATTTAATTGGGTTCAAATAATAAGTTGGACCAAGTCAAAACTAGAAGTCCTAGTGTGACCAGAATTTCTCCATCTTGTGCTACCTTGCTTTCCATGCCCCTCCATACCAATTCCCTTAAAATTTTCATAGAAAATTTTATTTCTAGATAGTATCCATGCCCTTTTTATGTCTTGCATCATTTTAGAAGGAAAGTAGTTGTGGAATAGGTCAAAACAAATAAGTTATTTTGACTAAGGTCTCAATTAGATAGAGTTTGACACATCATCTTTCCTTATTTCTTTGATGCACCAAACCACCTGATTTCTCTCTTATTCTTTCATAAAAAATAGAAGACTTGTTTGCACATATTTCCTAGAGTCCACAAAAAAAAATAAGGAGGAGACGCCCAAGAGTTGGATGCCTAAATCCTTACTTAATTTGGACCTGCCTTTCTAGGTATTTGATCTAGACAATGACTCTATCATAACTATCTATTTAAAGGGAGTTAGGGCATGAGTTTTCTATAGATTTTAGATTTGAGAGAGGGGTTTGGGATGTGGGATGCTTGGGTGCAAAGAAGATCTAGGTTTGATGCTTCATTAAGACACAAACCATTGTATCTTGGTGAGAGAAAAAGAAGGAAGAAGAAAGGGTCTTCTCCAGGACTTTTCTAGGTTCTCTTCTTCCTCTTTTTATGAGCTTTTTTAAGAGAGTTTCTTTCCCAAATCCTCTACCTCTTCTTTTGATTGTTGGAGGATCTAAGGTTTGAAGAAGGAGGGTTCTTATTAGCCATCAAAGAAGGATCAGCATAATACTAGCATACTATGCTAATTTTCTATCGTCGGACTTTAGATCGACAATCAGGGCTTTGTGTCGACATCCTATAGAGGCTGGATGCATGTGCAGCTCAGAGCAACAACCTCAACCTCGGATTAGCAAGTTGAAGAATCCATCTTGCAAAGGTAAGAGAGATTTCATCTTCCTTTACTATTTAGATTAGGTCTAGTATTGCTTTGATGTTGATGTGATCAACATCATCTTTACTTGATTTTTATTTTTAGATTTAATAGTATGCATAAATTATGAGATAAGATCCTAGATCTAGGGTTAATTTATGTATTTTAATAAATTAATATGATTAGTTTATTACTTTCACTGCATGATTTTGGAAAAATTTTGAAATATGCTCATGAAACCCTAGATAGGTTACCTTCAATTAGGACTTGAAGATCCATGTAGATCTTCGATTGTCGAATCTCCGATCAACGTAGAAGCTTTATATGGATAACTTGTAGAGGCCAGACATTTTATACAGCTTTGAGCAACAATCTCATCCACAAAATCAATAGCAGAGTTCTTGACCCATGCTCAGGTTTAAAGATATGATCTTTATTGTTAGAAATGCATCCCAAAACCAATCATCAGCCTATTGACGATGGTACTATCTTATAATTATAATTAATTTATTATTAAATAAAATATATTTTTGATATTTTCATCATAAAGTCTACATCTTCTAATGAACTTCATTATTGTGATGAAGTCTTTAGGACTGTTGCCCAGGTATGGCTATCCAAGAGGGGGGTGAATTGGATATTTGAAATTTTTAAGCTTAAGATATGAGTAGATTAAACTAATTAAGTGCTAAATCAAATAAGCTATGTAATATGCAATGAATGAAAGTAATAGAACAATAACACACAATCACAAATATAATAATTTTATAGTGGTTCGGTGCCAAACTCAGCACCTACGTCCCTCTCCAAGTATACCCCTTGGGAATTCAACTATAATTCTTAACTAAAATTATAGTCCGATTATTTTTTGGGCTCACAATCAAATTCAGTTGATTTTTCATGGCTCACCAACCAAAATTGTACAAGATTATTTTTTGGGCTCATAATCAACCTAGTTGGTTTTCTCTGGATCATCAACCAAAATCACACAAGTGATTATTTTTCTCCGAGCTAACAATCAACCCTGATTGGTTTTAATCTTGGTTCACCAATCAAACCATATAATGTCTAACTCTATGCTTGGACCAACCCAAGTTTCTCACCCCAAGAAACTTGAAATACAATAAACCCAAAATACAGACTAAGCTAAAGAAAAATAAACACTATGAAACTCAAGAGAAGAAAATTAGTGTTGCTTTGCTTGATGGCTTGATTTCTTCTCTTTGAATGCTTAAAGAAAGTAAGTGTTGATCTTCAATGCTTGTAGCCTAACTTCTTTTAATTTAAGGATATTGGAAGGATAAAAGAATATCTAAGAATCACTCTTCTTCTCTTTTTTGCTCACTTCTTTGGTTTCTCAATGGATACTCAATAAATCACTCAAAAACTTGTCTCCAATGCTTCCAAAGGTTTTCTTATATATCCTTGAGGTTTTCCATCACCTCTTGACATCTAGAAGATCTTTAAAAAGTGATCTAGCCATTAGAGATGAGAAAATAGCCATTGAAAAGCTCATAAGATGAAAAAGCTATAGATATGAAAACTAGCCATTACAGACATTGGGTTGTTTCAGTTTCTGACTAGATCGGCTCAGTCCCACTGAATCGGCTCAGTTTATAGCTGAATTGGCTCAGTCCTCTGGGTCTTGAAAATTTATCTTTCTATACTTTATGCCTTCTGTTTTCACTGAGACTAGGTCAGCTTAGTTTTGGACTAGTTTGGCCTAATTTGTATGCCATGTATGCCAAAGACTGTTTGTGATCCTTTCTTCTCCAAATTGATTTATAGACTAAATTTACCTTTTTGATTTTATTTAATCTTTATTAAAATATCAAAAAATACTTGAAAAATTATGAACACTTGAAATTTTAAAACTACACATTCTCATAACTATAGTTAGATTTTATAAATTATACTCAAAACTCTTTGTCATCATCAAAATCAATCTTTGGATCAACAATTTCCCTCTTTTTGATGATGATAAAATTTTTAAATATATGCAAAATAATATATAGAAAGTTTCTAAGAAATACAGATTTATAATGCATGAAACTATTTAAATAATAAGAACATACTTCATTCTAGATAAGCTCAAGCATATACTCAACAATAATTCTCTCCCTTTTTGACAGCATCAAAAAGAATAACTCTAAAAGAAGGTAATCAATAAAATTAGAAAAGTAAAATAATCTAAAAATATTAAGCTCTCCATTAATATTATAGTTAATTAAGTTTAATTTTTTTATTCAAAATTTGGTCCCCCTTACTATATGCCATATTTCTTAATTTTATTTCTTATTTACTCTTAATCAATTCTTGTCCTTAATGAATTTTGTTTCTCATAACCAAATTCATATTACATTATAAAAAATATCATAAGATTTTAAGTAATTTAATATGTTAAATTTACTTTCTTTATTTACCAAATTTTCTCATCCTTTTTGTTGTTATAAGTATTTGCTATAATTCAAGGTACCAATTGAGTTTAAAAGTATTTCTTTAAGAAGTTCATCTTATCAAATAAATATGTTAATATTTTAAATTATTTTTAAACACTAATAATGAAAGTTCATAAATTAGTTTCATTCAATATATCTTCAACCATAATCAATTATAATAGTCAATCAAAATAACATCATCAAAATCAATAAGATAAAACATTGAATCATTTGACATCCAATTGGTGGTATAATAATTAATCAAATCAAATAAGATCAAATCAAAATTAAGTCAAAGAAAAACTAGATAAAAGCTTCAAAAGTTAGGTTCAACTAGAAAATTTTTAAGTCCTTAGAGATCAAACTAAGATATAATATAAATCATCAATATCAAGCACTTGATTTTTTATGAATAGATGACTTATCATAAAATACTTTGAATCAGATAGCTTTTTTGAGATATTTCAATAATTATATATCTTATAAGAATGTCAAAAGTTGAATTAACTTGCAAGTTTTGACACTCAAATGAATCCTTATGCAATCAAGCTCGTCTTAATTTAAGTTACTCAAATAATAACATGATATAAGGAGTTAAGAAAATATGCTAAATTTAAAGTGAAAATCTATGGTTAATCAATTAAGATGATACATAGAGGAAGTTGTACTAATTTTAAAATCAAATCATTCAAGTCAAAGTGTAAGATCATTGTAAGCATTGAAGTCATCAAAATTTATCAATTATACTAATTTTTAGCAATACATGAAAACTATTCAAAGCAAGGAATCGCAATATACATACATTTTGATGAATCATCAAAATCAATAGATTCAGCAAAATAATTTTAACAATCATTGATGGTGTGATATCAAATTAAGTATAGCTTTTACCAAGTATCATCATCCATCTATTTTGAGTCCTAAGCATCCATTCCTTAAGAATTTGCTTCTTTCATGTCATTGAATGCTTGGCATACCTACAAAAATCTGTTGCTAACTTTTGGTACCCAAGTCATCTTGGGTCCTTGAAGGTTAGAGCATATGGTTTCTTTCAAAATTCAAATTTGTTTGATTAAAGTTTAGCCAATTCTTTTAATATTATAATCTAAAATTTTGTGGCCAACTTGGTTGCATTTGAAGTAAATTATAGAATGATTTTTAGATGAAGCTCTAGTGAATATATTCTTGATAAATTTCTATTTTCTTAAAGGATTATAGCTAATTCTTGCTTTACTAAAAGTAGCTTTTTGACTATTCAATATTGCTTGAAGCTTTTGTAATCAAAGTGTAAACTTTGCAAGCATGAATTTTAAATTTTCAATATCTTTTCTTAGTTTTGCACTTTCTTCCAAAAGAGATTTTTCAAATTTTAAGAGCTTTTCTTTTTCTTCAACTAAGAATTTTTTAGATTTTGATAATTTTTTATTTTCTTCAATCAAAGATTTCTTTTCCTTCAATAATTTATCATTTTTAATTACAAACTTATTCTTTTCTTCATCCAATATTTTTTTTTTCAAAAGATTATCTTTTTTCATCAAAATCTTATTCTTTTCTTCAAATAAAAATATATTTAAACTTTTAAGCTTCTTAATTTTTAGCTTTAACTTTTTTATATTCATCCATTAGATCATTGAAGGCTTCATATAATTCATCGAATGTAAATTAGGAAGAATTTTCAAAATTTACCTTATTTTCATTGGCTACGAGGCAAAAATTTGCAGCACTTTTTTTCTCTTTCTCATTTTTGATTTCTTTGCTTTGCTCCTCCTTAAGTAATACTTTCTTTTTCCTTTGCTTCTTCTTCTTCTTTTTCTTTCCATCCTTATGAGCCATGAGGCATAGGTTGGGCTGAGCTTTATTCTCTTCATGGGAGCTTGATATTTTTTTTTGACTTTCTCTCCCATAAGTTATTTTTAATTTCTCCCAAACTTTTTTTGCTGAAATATAAGAAGAAATTAAATTGAACTCACTTACATCTAATGAACAATAAAGCATATTTAAGGCTTTAGCATTTAGTTGGATTATTTTTTCATCACAAATTAATGTATTGGATGTGTGTGGGCCATTGATTATAATCTTTCATAAATTATAATCATGTGATTGTATAAAGATTTTCATTCTGGCTTTCCAATATATGTAATTTAAACCATTTAATAGTGGGGGTCTATCTATAGAATATCCTTCATTAAATAAAAATTCTATTTGGATTGCCATGAACTTTTACTCTTTGATCGCTAGGTTAATAACTAATATTAGGGCACCTGCTTTGATACTAATTGTTGCCCAGGTATGGCTACCCAAGAGGGAGGGTGAATTGGATATTTAAAATTTTTAAGTTTAAGATGTGAGTAGATTAAACTAATTAAGTATCAAATCAAATAAGCTATGTAATGTGCAGTGAATGAAAGTAATAGAATAATAACACACAATCACAAACATAATAATTTTATAGTGGTTCGGTGCCAAACTTAACACCTACGTCCACTCCTCAAGTATACCCCTTAGAAATTCAACTATAATTCTTAACTAGAATTACAGTCCAATTATTTTTCAGACTCACAAATAAATTTAGTTGATTTTTTCTGGCTCACCAACCAAAACCATACAAGATTATTTTTCAGGCTCACAATTAATTTAGTTGATTTTTTTTGGATTATCAACCAAAATCTCATAAGTGATTATTTTTCTTCGGGCTAACAATCAATCTTGATTGATTTTAACATTGGCTCACCAATTAAACCATACAATATCCAACTCTAGGCTTGGACCAACCCAAGTTTCTCATCCCAAGAAATTTAAAATATAATAAACCCAAAATAAATGCTAAGCTACATAAAAATAAATACTATGAAACTCAAGAGAAGAAAATTTGAGTTGCTTTGCTTGATGGCTTGATTTCTCCTCTTTGAATGCTTGAAGGAAGTAGGTATTGATCTTCAATACTTATAGCCTTACTTCTCTCAATTTAAGGATATTGGAAAGATAAAAGAATATCTGAGAATCACTCCTTTTTTCTTTTCTACTCACTTCTTTGGTTTCTCAATGGATACTCAATAAATCACCCAAAAACTTGCCTCCAATGCTTCCAAAGATTTTCTTATACATCTTTGAGATTTTTCATCACTTCTTGATATTTCGAAGATCTTCAGAAAGAAATCTAGCCATTAGAGATGAGAAAATAGTTATTGGAAAGCTCATGGGGCGAAAAAGCTATAGATCTAAAAACTAGCCATTACATACACTAGGTCGGGTCAGTTTCTGACTTGGTCGGCTCAGTCCCATTAGATCAACTCAGTTTATAGCTAGATCGGCTTAGTCCCTTGGGTCTTGAAAATTCATCTTTTTGTGCTTTCTATTTTCTGTTTTCACTAAGATTAGATCAGCTCAGTTTTAGACTGGATCGACCTAGTTTGCATGCCATGCATGCCGAAGATTGTTTATGATCATTTCTTCTCCAAATTAATTTATAGACTAGATTTATCTTTTTAACTTAATTTAATCTTCATTAAAATATCAAAAAATACTTAAAAATTATGAGCACTTGAAATTTTGAAACTGTACAACCTTATAATCATAGTTAGATTTTATAACTTATACTCAAAACTCTTTTATTAGATGTGTACCCTAGAAGCCAGATTGACTAAATACTTGTAATACACTTCTAAAGATAATTTTATAATTTTGACTATAAATTAATAAAAAAGTTATTTTCTATCATAGTGTGTATTTAAAGTATCTGTGATACATCTTTTGAGTTAATGGTAATGATGATTTATATTTTCAAGAGTTAAAAATTTAAGATATGAATTTTCATAATTAACTCATAAACTACTCCCGATCGTAGGATCATCACTAGGATGGTGATCGATCCGGAAGGTTAGTATACGATCGCTTTCTTGAGATAGATGTGTCTTAAGTCTATGGTGTGGAGACACCAAAGTGAGAGTATAGATACTCATTAGAGAACAAGGACACTGAGCATGACCATCTCGAGCAGTCATAAGAAAGTCTACCTTCTCATCGATGACTGGCTCGATGCTGCAGTGGTGTGTCTGGTTCTTGGACCTGAGGTGCATCGATAATTCACCTTGAGGATGTTATAGTTTGATTATACCATAACTCGATTGTCTAGCCATTCAAAATTCTGAGGCGCATGTTGGCTATAGCATGTTCATTGTAGAAATTGGATTGTACCAATAGAAGATCTATCTACCTCGGTAGATGAGGAGTAGCTCTATGATAATTATGAGATTGAGTCCTTAAGCTTATGGCTATGATAGAGTGAAGATGATAGAAAGAGTTTCTATTAGGATTTCACATTGGACTCGAATTAAATAATTAATTCATACAATGGATGTTGGGTTTGACGAGTTCATCTTAACCCTAATCTTGTCGGAGCTCGAGATAAAAGAACCTAATCACATAGGTAGCTGCACCGAGAGGTTTGCTCTCAGTTCTGATAGGTTGCCACCATATACTGCTAGATATTATTAATGGATTTTAGAAGTAATTAGAATGATTTTGATGATTGATCATTCTAATTATATAAATCAGAAGAGTTCTAGTCCATCGAAAGGTGTTTCGATGATGTCGATGATAGAGATCGTGACATATCTTACTACCATACTGAACTCAACCTAACTGAGTCACACAAGTAAGAGTTTGGATCTAGATATCATCAATTGAGCTAACTTAATTTGATTGATTTGGATTAGATCCAATCAGGTTCATGGTAATCGTGCTAGCACATGATTAAGCCTAGCTTTCTTCTTCTGTAATCTTTCTAATTCATTGCAACTGAGTAAAATTGGATTTGATTCATTTCTATATTTTGAATAGATTTATTTTCATCTAACTAGATTAAGTTTAGATTAGATTAATTATAAAAATTAAATCCATTCCTAGTGCAATTGGACTAGGGTCAAAAGTTGACTCAATTGAGAGAATTAAGGGTCACCTGATCAGATGCTTCTAAAAAATTCTCTAAAAATCTTTTTGATTTAATTTTTGGATATGTGATAGAAATCGAGTCATGCTATGAGTGAACCAAATTTTGTGATTTATGGTGGAGATTTGATTGGGTTTTGATAGAGTTTGATTTGGATCAAACTCTTGAGAAAAAAGTCCTAGGCACAATGGACTCTTCCTTATCTACTCATGCTGCCACCTTCTTGATTGATTTTTGGCATCAAAACTAGATGAGATCTGAGTTTTCATGTGGAGAATAATCCCTAGAGTCTCAATGATCAAATAAGTTGGTTATTTGGTCAAAGAGGGACTCTATGTCGTGTTGGGTTTAAGAAACCTTTCTCACGCCATTGTAGAGAGATCGCACAAAATATTTTCCATGCCTAAAGAAGTCGGTCCTCTAATATCCAACACTCCCTCTATCCTCTCTATCCCTCTCTTCTACATGCCTAAAAAGTTAGGCATAAATCTAAGAAGTAGATCCAAGGTTTTTGGTGCAAGATTCAGGATCTATGCGATGGTATTCATAAGACGGATGGGCTACCTTTTGAAATAGTTTTGAAGGATCTACAGATCAGATTTAGATCTGATCTTTGGAGAAGAGATTCATGAGAAGAAAATATTCAGATCCTGCTTGAGTGAATACTAGTAGAGGCTAGGCGCATGCATGGCTCCTTCCAGAACCTCAGGAACCAACATGATTATCGCAGGATAATCAAATTATCCAACAAGATACTTAAACTTAAATCTAATTTAATTTAATTTTTAATTTTTTAATATTAGATTACCATTATTAGATCTGAGAACTCTTAGATTTGATTAGATCATAAAAATTTTTATAGAAAAATCCATCTCAGATCTGATCAGATCTAGATGATCCTACAGTGGAAAATCAGATTTTTCTTCAACTGGTATCAGAGCGGTATTAGTAGTTCTTCATATCTTTTTTTAGATCTAATTTAATTTTTATTTATGATTTAATATTAAATAATTGTAGATATCACATCAGATATGATTAGATCTAAAATTAAAAAATTAAAAAATATATGATTTAGATCGATAATATAATATATGCATGACTAGACTAGGGATAGAATAGTTCTATATGTAGTCTAATATGATCATATTGTTAATTTAATTAAATATAATTTTAGATCTATTTTATTTTTATTTTTTTAATATTATAATTATTATGACCATATTTAAAAATAAAAAATATATTTTTTAATTTTTAATTTATTCATATGAGATATGAAAAATGCATGCTTAGACTAGTTATACAATAGTTCTATAAAAAGTCTAGAATAATTTTATTTTTAATGTAATCAAATTTAAAATTTTATTTTTTAGATTTAATATGTGATATTTTAGATATGAAAGTATGTATGGTTTATTGAGTTATGATACATGAGATGTATGCAAAACATGTATAGGTTAGATCTTTTGTATATGTGATATATGATTTAGATCTAACTAATTTTGTTTTAGAAAATATATTTTTGATTAAGACATTTTTCTTGGCCATCCAGTCATAAGAATAAAGTAGGATTTAAAGACCCTCTCCTCTTATTCGATGAGGTGTTCTTATGATGTGTAGGGATGCCGCATGTTCGTTCTTAATCAAAAATCAGAACTTATTTTCTGCAAAATTTTAGATCCTGAAATTCTAGGATTTTATTAGATATTTTATTCATGAACCCAAAACTTAATTAAAAATTAAGATTATAAAATTAATTAGATCTAAAAATTATAAATTTTGAGATCTAAGATATCTTAATAAAATTAGGTTTGGGCTTGGATAGCTCAATTAGGTCTAGCATTTGATCAAATCGAATCAAGAGTTGGTTAGGTGGGATCAAAGAAAACTTAGAATTGACCAGCCTAATAGGATTAAGTCTGAATCAAGATTAAATTACATTGAGATGTGACTTGATCAAGTCAAGACCTAATTTGGCTATACGATTTGAGCCTGGATTGTAGGCTAATCTGATTGGCTCTGATTCAATAATTTGGTATCTAAGGTATGTAGGCTAATCCGATTGGCTCTGATTCAATAATTTGGTATCTAAGGTAAGTCTGGCAAATATGACTTACTAATTTTTAATTAGGAGCTATTTGACCTGAATGCATTCTTGTCAAGTTAATAGCATATCCCTTCCATCGGTCTCACTCACTTGGCCATTTGTATCAATGTAGTTCTGATTTGAGGTGGTAATAATTCGAGCCAATCCATGCCACTAGGTTAGTCATAATTGTTATGACTAAATCAAGTCAAGTTTAAAGAGACCTAAATTAAATCTCTTTAAGAAAATATTAAGTCTAAGATCTTCCACCATTGTAGATGTACAAGCCCTTTTCGGGATTAATTATTCTCGACTGGATACAGTAGTTCAGTTGCATTGGAAAGATGCAACCATGTCTATTAGGCATTGGATGCTATGGGTTGGAGGATGGGTTGGACTCAATATTTTGGATACGGTGAGAGATCCAATCAGAAATCCAATTCAAGCAAATGGTGGGTCTGACTTAACTAAGGAATGGAGCAATATTTCGGGCATGGTGAGCTTTATGAATTAGAGACTAGGTTTGGGTGCACCATGATTAGAGAATCATTGGATAAGAGTTATCCACTCATCAGTTGACCCATCATGAATAACTATTAGGTGAGGTGGTGAGCCAGTTGGTGGGACCGCACCATCCACTAGAAATCAATAATCATGAAGAATTTTGCATCTCTACCAAGAGAGTATGGGGATCCAAGTAAATAGTGGGAGCCTAATTTATTTAAAAATAAAACTTCTAAATAAATTGGTTAAGTCTAATTACAAAATCTAACTAGAAACTAACTCTCTATAGAAAAATATCTATATTCAACCCACTAGCTTGTATCCTAAACACCCATTGACTGACTCGACTCAACTACAAGGATTGGCTCTGGAACTTCAAACTAGTTTTGAATTTTGAAAAGTTGACTCATGTGTTGGAACAGGATCCTTCCACTTTACCAGCACTTCGTCCGCTGATCAGAGAGCATTTCTAAAAAAATAGATGGATGAAGATAATAAAGCTCAGTATTACATGTTGGGCTTGATGTTTGATGAGCTCCAGCGCCAACATGAAGACATTAAGACTAGCCGTCAAATGTTGGCTCACCTAAAAGAGTTATTTGGTGAACAGAGTCGCATAGCCAAATATCAAGTCACTAAGAGATTTTTTAAGGCTCAAATGAGTGATGGACAGTCGATCCAAGATCATTGTCTGATAATGATCAAGAACCTAGAAGAGCTTGAGAAGCTCAGTGTCAAGTTAGATCAGGATCTGTAGATTGATATAATTCCACAGCCTTTGATTGATGCGTATGGATAGTTCATCATGAACTACGATATGCATAAACTTCAAAATAGCTTGGTTGAACTTGTGAATATGCTGGTTACTGTTGAGCTCTCTATGAAAGGTTCAAAGAGCTCAGTGCTTGCTGTAGAGTGGACTTCTTTCAAGAGAGAGTCTTTTGAAAAGAAGAAGAAGTCCGTGAAGAAGCAGAAGGTGGATAGTGGGAAGAAAAAGAAGGCAGAGCCAAAGAAGAAGGCTGCTGATAAGAAAAAATATTTTTATTGCAATATTGACGACCACTAAAAGTGAAACTATCCTCTCTACCTAGCCAGCCTGAAGAATAAGAAGGAGGCAGGTTCTTCTGGAGTTATACTTATTATAGAATCTAACCTTATGATTTCTTCTGCATCCAGTTTGGTGCTTGACTTTAGTTCTAGTGCTCACTTGTGCACTTCTATGCAGGGTCTTGAGGGTAGCAGGAGGTTGAGGGATGGTGAGATGATCCTATGCATCAAAAATAGAGCAAGAGTTGCTGCTATGGCCATAAAAATCTATCCTCTTCAATCATCATTAGGATTAGATCTAGTTCTTAGAGAATTTAATTTCTATTTCATGTTTAGCACAAGAAGGCTATGTAATTAGTTTTCATAAGGATCATTATAATATTTTTTATGAAAGAAATAAAATTGCAAGTGGTTTTCTTATAAATGGTCTTTATCAGTTACATATTAATATTTCTGTTTTTAATATCGAGCAAAACATGAATGTCATAGGATCAAAGCGACCTAAGGATAGTCTAAACGATAGGTATCTTTGGCACCTTAGGCTAAGTCATATAGATAAAGACAGGGTTAACAAATTAGAGAAATTCGAGCTATTGAGTCTGTTAACTTCCAAGTCATATCTGATTTGTGAATCATGCCTTCATAGAAAAATGACCAAGCTTCTTTTTGTAGGACATGGGGAAAGGGCTATAGATCTACTCATCCTGGTACACATAGATGTGTGCTACCCATTTGATGTGTCAGTCAGAGGCAACTATGTCTACTTTATCACCTTTATCGATGATCTATCTTGGTATAGATATATATATTTGATGCGACATAAGTCTGAAGCTTTTGAAAGGTCCAAAGAATTTAAATTTGAAGTAGAAAAATAAATAGAAAAACTTATTAAGGTTCTTCGATCAGATCGAGGAGGCGAATATCTTAGTCGAAAATTTTTAGACTATCTTAAGGACAATAGCATAGTCTCTCAATGGACTCCACTTGAAATGCCTCAACTCAACGGGATTTTAGAATGGAGAAATCAGACCCTATTAGATATGGTCCAATCCATGACGAGTTTCATGGACCTTCCTAAGTTTCTTTGGGGACATATTCTGATGACCGCTATATATTTACTGAATAGGATTTTCTCTAAAATCGTTCCTACCACACCGTATGAGATATGGCATGGTAAGAAACTAAGTCTGACTCATCTCAGAATTTAGGATTATCCAATCCATGTCAAGAGACAAGCGGACAAATTAGAGTCTAGATCCTTTAGAGCTTGATTTATTTGATATCCTAAAGAGTCATTAGAATATTATTTCTATCTTTCAGAAGATCACAATGTGATTGTAAGTCAACATGCCATCTTTCTTGAAAAATAGTTTATTTAAGATGGTGGCATCAAAAGACAAATTAGACTTGAGGAGAAATTCTTTGATGAGAAATGAGCTAAGAAACCTATAGAATCTAATCATATTAAGCCAACCCAAACACTACCTTCTCCACCTCGTAGATCAAGTAGAATTTTCCATCCTCCTGAAAGATACTTAGGTACTATCTCAGAAGATGTAAAAGAAATGTTCCTCATAAGAAATGAGGTTCATGGTTATGATCCCGAAACTTATGATGAGGCGATATTAAATATCGACTCCAAAAAATAGTTAGAAGCAATGAAGTCAGAGATTGACTTAATGCGTTCGAACCAAGTCTGGACCTTGGTAGATCCACTTGAAGGTATAGTACCTATTAGGTGTAAATGGATCTTCAAGAGAAAAATAGGTGCCGATGGAAATGTAGAGACAATCAAAGTAAGGCTCGTAGCAAAAGGATATAGTCAGCATGAAGGCATTGACTATCAGGATACTTTTTCGCCAGTAGCCATGCTCAAATTCATCCGCACATTGCTTGCTGTTGCAGCCTATTTCAATTATAAAATATAGCAGATGGACATAAAAATAATATTTTTAAATAAATATCTTGAGAAAGATATCTATATAGAACAGCTGCTAGATTTCACATTCAGTGAGGATGATCACAAGATATGCAAGTTGCAAAGATCCATATATGGAATTAAGCAAGCATTTCGGAGCTGGAATGCTCATTTCAATGATGTAATCAAATCATTTGAATTCATCAAGAATGAGGAGGAGCCCTATGTTTTCAAAAAGGTTAGTGGGAGTGTTGTTGTCTTCCTCATACTATACGTGGATGACATCCTCCTAATTGGAAATAATATTTTCATGTTGACTATAGTCAAAATATGGTTGTCTAAGGAGTTCTCAATGAAAGATCTAGGAGAGGCATACTTTATTCTGAGAATTAAGGTCTATAGGGATAGACCGAATAGGATGCTGGGTCTTTCATAGAAAATGTACATAAAGGAGGTGCTAAAGAGGTTCAGTATGAAAAACTCCAAGAGGGATTAGACACGACATTCATCTCTCCAAGAAGATGTGCCCTGGCACACCTGAGGAGATTGAATGCTTGAGTAAGATCCCTTATGCTTCGACAATAAGGAGCCTCATGTATGCCATGCTATATACATGACCTGATATTGCCTATGCTCTGAGTGTCACGAGTAGATATCAATCGAATCCAAGCGAAGAGCACTGGACTTCTGTGAAATATAGCCTTAAGTACTTGAAAAGGACTAAGGATATATTTCTAGTTTTTGGTAATAGAGAACTTCAGGTCTAAGGGTATACAGACTCGGATTTTATGTTCGACATCGAAAGTCAACATCTGAAAGTCCGTTTATTTATAATGGTGGAGCTATCAGTTGGAAGAGTTCAAAGCAGATGGTGATAGCAGACTCTACCATAGAAGTAGGTACATCATTAAATCGGAGGCTGCAAAGGAGGTGTTCTGGTAGAAAAAGTTTGCTGCAGAGCTTGGAGTGATGCCATCAGATGCCGTCCCTCTATACTGCGACAACAATGGTGCCATAGCCCTAGCTAAGGAGCCGAGGTCTTACCAAAAATCTAAGCACATCGAGCGGCGATATCACCTCATCCGCAATTACCTCAAGAAGGAATACGTCGAGGTCAAGAGAGTTGATATTGTAGATAATGTGGCTGACCCACTGACAAAGCCATTGAGCCAGCAGAAGATCGAAGCCCACCTTAAGAAGATGGGACTTAGATTTGTAGCCAATTGACTTTAGGTCAAGTGGGAGTTTGTTAGATATGTGCCCTAGAAGCCATATTGGCTAAACACTTGTAATACACTTCTAAGAGCAATTTTTTAATTTTGACTATAAATTAATAAAAGAGTTATTTTCTATCATAGTGTATATTTAAAGTGTCTATGATATATCCTATGAGTTAATGGTAATGACGATTCATATTTTTAAGAATTGAAAATTTAAGACTTGAATTTTAATAATTAACTCATAAACTGCTTTCGACCGTAGGATCATCATGAGGATGATGATCAATTTGGAAGGTTGGTGTATGTTGGAGATAAACCCCACTCCCGCCGAAGTCTAATCTGATGCTTAGCCTAATGTAACTGATCATCGCAAAAGAGCTTCGATCAGGAATTCTTCCTTCAATAGTCAAACTCCTTCAGTAGCCAAACTCCTTTTAGACTTCTCCAGCGATCGATCTCCTTCCGAACTTCTCCAGTGGTCGAACTCCTTTCGGACCCCTCCAGCAGCCGAACTTCTTTCAAATTCTTCAACAGTCAAACTCCTTCTGGATCCCTCCAACAGTCAAACTCCTTCCAGACTCATCCAGGAAGGTCTCTGCACAAGTTCGATCTCGTACACGGCATGAACCAACCCACACCCAGACTATCTTAGAGGAGTTCGAACTCCTCTAGAATTGATACAGCTCAAAGGTCATCACCAATTGATGCTCAACCCTCCAAACTTTGACTATCAAATCTCAAATGGACCGGCACCTCACGACAACAAACACTATCTTTCGTAACAAACTCTATGTGGCCTCGAGCGACCCACTATTCAACAGTTATAGCTATCACTATCAGTTTGTTACAGGCTCCGTCTATAAAAGGGACCCTTCAGATACATTTTCTCTAGGCTCTCTTCTCCCTCTCAAAAATTCTACAACTTTCTTGACTGAGCACTCCATTTTTGTTGGTCAAAAAAGCTAACATGACCGTCGGAGGGTCTTGCCGGAGCCACCATCCCGAGCTCTGGATGAGACTTATTTTGTAGATCATCGACGGTGACCTCATCTTCTCCGATGGCAATCGGATTTTGCACTAATAGGATTGGTGCTAGAGGAAGGGCCCTCTATTCCTGAGGATCCCTTATTCTTAAAGGAGTACTCAGCAGCGATCTCTTTTCTTCCTCTCTAAAGTTCTTTCCAAAAAAAATGCCTCTCAGAAAAGCTTCAACCTGACGATCAACGGCCTCTACAGTCAGATCCCATCCAGATCTATCCATTCCCACTTTAGCTCCGACAACTCAAGCTCCACCTATAGCCATGGTGGATGCATAGCAGTTCTACCTACTAGTCCAGCAGGTTCGTGGTCTCATGGAGGTGGTGTAGGCCATGCATCGACAAACTCTAGTGCCAATTCGATCAGAGCAGGCTTCTCCAAAGCCCCATGATTCGGTCTGGAAATGACCGACTTGGGCTAGCCGGTCGGTGACCTCCAAAAAGGGGAAGCAGAGGATGGAGAGCCCTTGCTCTAATCATGACTCAATCCTGAGGGGAGTTTTGCCTCCATTCTAGCAGAAAATCTTGGAGATCAATGATCGTGAAGATCTCCTAGATCAAAGGCTCCAGAAAATGAGCCGATGAATCGAAGAACTCCGTCATGCTCCCTTTTCACATAGTAACGATATTTGCACTGATCCTCTTTTTTCTCAGAGGATTATGCAGGAACCAAACCCGCTGAACTTCAAGCTCCCATAGTTTGAGAGTTACGATGGGACCATCGATCCGATCGACCACCTGTAGGCCTTCCAGATAATGATGCTGCTCTACGACGTGCTAGATGCCATTTTGTACCGAACTTTTCCATCCACTCTCAGGGGAGTCGCTAGGAACTAGTACTCGGCACTTAAGCTGGGTACCATCTTTTTCTTCGATCAAATGAGCCATCAATTTGTGGCTCACTTCGTTAGCAATCGACGTTCCTGCTGAGGTTCGAATTTTTTAATGAATATCAAGCAGAAAGAGGAAGAATCTATTCGAGCTTATGTCACCCGATTTAGTGCTGTTGTATTAGAGGCCTGGAACCTGGATCAGTCTATTGCAATGGCCGCACTTAAGGATGGCCTTCAGAAAAATGATTTACTATTCTCCCTGGAGAAGAAGTACCCCAAATATTTTGCCAATATACTGGCTCGGGTAGGAGGTTATGCCCGAGTTGAAGAGGCCTTTAAGGCCAGGGACAATGAAGCCACCCAGGAGCAGCAGGCGGGTGAACCAAATGTGCCCACGGCTGGAGAAAAATCGAGCATAGCTCGGCCACGCTTCCAGACTCCTCTAGAGCGTAAGCAGGCCCAAACCCCTACCTGAGCCTAGAGGCGAAGAAGCCCGAATAGAAGGGCGTGATGGAGCTCTCCCTTTAGAAAATTTCCTACTACACCCCTCTCAATGCTCCAAAAATCCAAGTACTGATAGAGATCAGGGAGCAACTACCGAGATCGGAAAAGATGCGCACTCACCCCGGCAAACACAATCCTATCAAGTCCTATCTCTACCATCGCGATCACGGTCACGATACAGAAGAGTGCATCCAGCTCCAAGATAAGATCGAGGAGCTCATCAGACGCAGTAGGCTTGGCCGATTTCTGCCTCGTCGATTGGAAGGATGAGAGGATCGACTGAGAGCACCCCCATTGCCAGAACCACCGAGGGACGAGAACCAGCGAGAAGATCGGCCCCCAATCGGCATCACTAACACCATCTCCGGAGGACTTCGACAAGGGGAGGCTAGCAGGTCAATCAAGCTTGGGAAAAGGTGAAGAACTAAAGAGCCCATCACTTTCACCGATAAGGATGCTCAAGGAGTCAAGTTCTCGCACAACGACGTGGTTGTAATCTCTTTGAACATTGCTGATTATGATGTACTCCGCATTTTGATAGATAATGAAAGTTTCGCTGACGTTCTGTACTATGATACTTTCTTTAAAATATCCATACTTGATAATTGCCTGGGACCCATGAGCTCCTCGTGTTAAATATATATGCCCTAGAAGCCAGAATTAGCTGACACTTGTAGTACACTTCTAGAGGCAAAATTATAATTTTGATTATAAATAATAAAATAGATTATTTTTTATCATAAATATGTATTTAGTATCTGTGATACATTCCTTGAGTTAATGATAATGATTATTCATATTTTGAAGAGTTGAAAATCTAAGACATGAATTTTTGTTATTAACTCATAAAATGCTCCCGACCGTAGGATCATCATAAGGATGGTGATTGATCAGGAAGATTGGTGTACAATCACTTCTTTATAGTAGATGAGTTTTGAGTCTACGGTATGGAGATATCGGAGTGAGAGTACAGGTACTCATTAGAGAATGAGGGCACTGAGTGTGACCACCTCGAGCAGTCATAAGGAAGTCTATCTTCTCATCGATAACTGGCTCGAAGCTGCAGTGGTGTGTCTGGTTCTTTGACCTAAGGTGCATTGGTAGTTCACCTTGAGGGTGTTATAGTTTGACTACACCATAACTCGATTTCTTAGCCATTCGGAATCCTAAGGTGTATGTTGGCTATAGCATGTTCATTGTAGGAATTGGATTGCACCAAAAGGAAATCTATCTACCTCGATGGATGAGGAGCAACCCTATGATGATCATGAGAATCAAGTCCATAAGCCCGTGGCCATGGCAGAGTGAAATAAATAGAAAGAGTTTCTATTAAGGTTTTCACATTGGACTTGAATCGAATGGTTAAATCATATGATAGAAATTAGGGTTTGACGAGTTTACCTTAACCCTAATCTGATCAAGGCTCAAGATAGAAGAACTTAATCACATAGGTAGCTACACCGAGAGGTTCATTTTTAGTTTTGATGGATTGCCACCATATACTGTTAGGTGTCACTAGTAGATTTTGGAAGCAATTAGAATGATTTAGATGATCGATCATTCTAGTTGTCTGAATCAGAAGAGTTCTGATCCATCGGAAGGTATTTCAATGATGATGATGATAGAGATCACGACATATTCTATTACCATACAAAACTAAATCTAATTGGATCACACAAATAAGGGTTTGGATCTGGATATCATCAATTAGACTAACCCAGTTCAATTGATTTGAATTAGATTCAATTAGGTTCAAAGAAATCATGCTAGCACATGATTGAGCCTAATGTTCTCCTTCTACTATCATTAAAAGTTGTCTCAACTGAGCCAAATGTATTTATGCTCACTCGAGTACCTTTACTTGGTCTGACTGAAGCTTGTCCGGATCAAAAAAGAATTGTCTTAATTTATGAGATAAATTTGAGACAACACCTGCCATTTTTCATCACCTACTAATTCTTGTCCTTTAACTTTGGTCAAACGTTGACCTTTGATACTTAGACATCTGTCTATATGTCATGCATCCATAGGAGAGCAGATAGGGGCTTGTCCCCTTGCTAAAAATTAGAAAGGAGGGGGTGCATGCCTAAGGAGGCATGCGCCCATGGATAGGGACGCCTGGAGTCCCATACGGATGGGACTCTAGGTTGCTTCTCGGATTCTACTTAGGTGGTGCCTAGGAATAGACTTTGATCAGTCTTAGGCGCCATCTAAGGATGATTTGAGGGGGCTCTCATCTAATTGGATTAGGTGATATCATCCCACCAATCAGATTTAGATCTGATTGCACGAAGTAATGTGATTGGCCGGGATGATGTGGCATTGCATGGCGCAGCAGGGTCTATATAAACCCTATCTACGCCTAGCTTTCAAAAAGTGTTCTTTCTTAGCCCATGCCCCAAGGCTACTCCTCTCCCTCCTCCATGCCATCTTCTGGTCCTCTCTCTCCTCTCCATGCCCAAGAAGAGTTGGGCTCCAGTTGGTGTGATCCAAGCAAAAGAAAAGTGACGAGAAAGGAAGAAGGCAACATTGCTGCAAGAGACGGTTGCTGATCTTCAAAAGGAGTTTTGAAGATCCTCCAAATTAGATCTAGATATAATATTTGGAGAGGTGATAAAGAAGGAGAAGATCTCTAGATCCAGCCTGAGTGGATATCGGTAGAGGCCATGCACTTGTATGGCTAGATCCAGAACCTCAGACAATCAGCAGGATCATCAAAGGATAATCTGATTACCCAACATCAAGATATAAATTAAATTAGATTTAATTTATTTTTATTTTTATTTATTAGATCTATAAAATCAAATCTGAAATATCTCAGATCTAATCTAGATTTATAAGAGAAATTTTTTGAAATATCTCTTTTGATCCAATCAGATCTGAACGAGCCTGACCTAAGAATTCAGGATTTCTCCTTCACCTCATTGGTCGGCTTCACTGGTGATGCTATGCCAGCAGAGGAAATGATAACTCTAGCCATGACTGCAGGATAGTATCCAAAGTAGGCCATGATGTGGGTTGACTTTTTGGTGGTAAAAGCCCTCTCTGCTTACAATGCAATCCTCGACCGACCTGATCTGAATGCACTATGAGCCGTAGTGTCGACCTATTATCTGAAAATAAAATTTTCAACAAACAACGGAATAGGTGAAATCAGAGGCGATCAAGCATTAGCCTGGCACTGCTACTCCATCGCCTTACAAAATGACACTTGACTTGAGCCTTGCCTAGTTGATGGGCTTGATGTCCGTGATGACCTTGCCGAAGAACGGGGCGAGCCCATAGAAGATCTTGTGACCGTCCCCCTGAATGATGGAAACACGGAGCATAAGGTGCAGATTGGCTCCAATCTAGAAGATAAAGTTCGAGAGTAGCTCATTGCCTTTTTATGGAGGAATGCCGATGTCTTTGCCTAGGTTCCGATGGATATGCCTGGGATTAACGTCGAGGTTATGGAATATCGGCTGACCGTTGATCCCAAGCATCGACCAGTGAAAGAAAGAGTTTGGGGCCATGCACTAGAAAGATAGAAGGCAATAGCAGAAGAAGTCGATAAGCTTCTCAATGCTGGATTTATTCGAGAAATTAGCTATTCGACTTGGGTCTCTAACGTGATCCTGGTCAAGAAGGCCAACGACAAGTGGAGGATATGTATAGACTTTAAAAAGTTGAACAAAGCCTGTCCAAAAGATAGCTATCCTTTACCCAAGATTGATCAATTGGTAGATGCAACCTCGGACCATGAGCTCCTCACCTTCAAGGATGCCTTTTTCGGCTATAACCAAATATAGATGGCACCGTTGGATGAGGAGAAAACTACTTTTGTTACTGACCGTGGTCTTTACTGTTACAAGGTTATGCCTTTTAAACTCAAGAATGTAGGGGCAACATACCAGTGCCTGGTCAATTAGATCTTCAAGGAGCAGATCGGCCACAACATGGAGGTGTATGTGGATGACAAGCTCATCAAAAACCGAGCTTTAATAAACCACATCGCCGACCTCGAAGAGACCTTCAGTACACTCAAGAAGTACAAGATAAAGCTGAACCCAATCAAGTGCACTTTTGGTGTGACCTCGAAAAAGTTTCTAGGGTTTATGGTGTCAAGACGTGGGATTGAAGCAAATCTAAAGAAAATTTGAGCTATTCAGGAGATGACTGCTCCAAAAATAATCAAAGAAGTTCAGTGCCTGACTGAAAAAGTGGCATCCCTAAATCACTTCATCTCGAGATCGATCGAGCGATGCATGCCCTTCTTCCAAGTTCTCAAGCAACCAAAGAACTTCTATTGGATGATGAAGTGCCAACGGGTATTTAAGGAGCTCAAAAATTACCTCAACTTACCCCCACTACTGGCTAAGTTTGAACCCAGAGAAGAATTATTCTTGTACCTAGCAGCCTTCCCGATGGCCTTGGCAGCAGTCCTGGTCAAGGAGGAAATGAAAATACAGCGACCAATCTACTATGTAAGCCGGGTCCTGAGGGATACAGAGATCAGGTACTCTAAGTTAGAAAAATTAACTTACTCTCTTCTAATTACTGCCAGAAGACTCCGACCTTACTTTTAGAGACACAACATAACGGTCCTCATGGATCAACCAATAAAAGCAGTCCTTCATCGAACAGATGCTTTCAAAAGAATCACGAAATGGACAATCGAGCTCATGGAGTTTGACATCAATTATCGACCCCGACCATCGATCAAAGCTCAGATATTAGCAGATTTTATAGCAGAATGTACCATTTCAAATGAAGCCAAGCTTGAACAGAATGAGACCAACATCCCATGGTTTCAACTGAGCCTCTTTGAAGAGAGTGCCAACCTTTTCGAAAACTTTTGGACCCTGTACGTGGATGGTTCGTCCAACTCTACTGGAGCAGGCACGGGGTTGATTTTAGTCAACCCCAAGGCAGTCATCGGCGAATATGTGCTATGCTTCAAATTTTCTGCAACTAATAATGAGGTCGAATATGAAGCACTGATCTTTGGGTTAAAAATAATAAGGGAGTTAAAAGTAGATCGGCTTCAAGTTTACAATGATTTTCAATTAATGGTCGGTCAAGTTAGTGGCAACTATAAAGCATGGAAGGAAAGTATGATGAAATACCTTGAAAAGGTAAAGGATTTGACTCCGATCTTTGATAGTTTTGGCATTCGATAGATTTCAAGAGTAGAAAATACAAGAGCCAACCTCCTCTGTAAATTGGCCACTTTAGCCCCAGCTGAACTATCCAAAGAAGTATTTTTTGAAACTTTAAAATATCCAAACATAAAGGAATCATAGCTTATTATGCAGATGGAGCTCGAGCTTAGTTGGATTGATCCGTTAGTTGCCTATCTCAAAGAGGGAGTTCTTCCTCATGATCCGAAAGAGGCTCGAAAACTCAGGAATCAAGCCTTCTGGTACATTTTGTATGAGGACAAGTTGTATAAAAAGTTGTATTTGCTACCGCTGTTGAGCTGTCTTCGATCTTCAAAGGCCGACTTCGCATTATGAAAGTGCACAAAAAAATTTGTAGAAGTCATGTAGGAGCTAGATCCCTATCACAAAGACTACTTCGACAAGAATACTATTGGCCGACCTTGTACCACGATTCTATGGAGTATGTCAAGAAATGTGACCGCTGTCAGAGAAATGCAAATATACAAAGAGAGCCGGCCTGCGAGCTTACTTCACTAAGCACACCTTGGCCATTTGCGCATTGGGGAATGGATATACTTGGCCCTTTTCTAATGGCGTCTGGACAATGGAAGTTCCTTCTGGTTGTGATCGACTACTTCACCAAATGGATTGAAACCGAACCACTAGCAAAAATTACTGAGGCCAAGATACGGGACTTCTTCTGAAAGTCAATCGTCTGTCAGTTTGGTCTGCCCCGAACTCTCATAATAGATAACGGATGACAGTTCGCTGAGACGAGGTTCACTGAGTTCTGTGAAGATCTAAACATCTTCCATCGCTTCACGTCGGTAGCTCACCCATAGGCAAATGGGGAAGCTGAAGTGACCAACTAGACCCTATTGCAAGGCATTAAGACAAGACTCAAAAGAGCAAGAGGGGCCTGAGCGGACGAACTCTATCATGTTCTATGGGCATACCGCACTACCCAAAGACTGTCGATTGGAGAAACACCATTCGTCTTAGCTTTTGGAATAGAGATAGTCATTCCGATTGAAGTTAAGCTTTCATCAATGCGGGTAGTGGCTTTCAATGAGTAGCATAACCCGCAGGACCTCAGAGCCAATCTCGATGTACTAGAAGAAAAAAGAGAGAAAGCATAAGTTTGGATGGCAGCTTACAGGTGAAGGATGGCCCGATACTATAACTCTAGAGTCAGAGGTAAAATGTTCAGAGTGGGGGACTTAGTGCTTTGATGAGCCACCATCTCTCAACCTCAAAGCTAGAGGAAGCTTGCCCCAAATTGGGAAGAACCTTACGAAGTCATGAAAGTCGTCTGACCCGGGACGTACTACTTGAAGGAACTCGGAGGGGGTAGACCTACCTCAACCATGAAATTCGAAAAATCTATGAATGTATTACCAATGATTTGATTATAATGAAATCTTCCTACTTCAACACCCTAATCTTTGTTGTATACCAATGATAAAGGGGGACTACCCTCCGAACTTGATCTCATGATAAATATAGTCCATTAGGAACAGGAGGAGAACCTCATCCTAACGTAAGTAAAGTTGAAGGCCTCATTCATTTTAGATGAGATGAGGGGAGAGGTTCTGACAATGGCCCTAATGTGCCCCTACAGTTTGTTAGGAATAGGAGGAGAACCTCGTCCTAACGTGAGCAAAGTCGAAGGCCTCATTCATTTTAGATGAGATGAGGGGAGAGGCCCTGACAATGGCCCTAATGTGCCCCTACAGCCCGTTAAGAATAGGAGGAGAACCTCATCCTAACATGAGCAAAGTCGAAGGCCTTCGTTCATTTTAGACGAGATGAGGGGAGAGGCCCTGACAACGGCCCTAATGTATCCCTATAGTCCATTAGAAATAGGAGGAGAACCTCATCCTAATGTGAGCAAAGTCGAAGGCCTCATTCATTTTAGACAAGATAAGGGGAGAGGCCCTGGCCCTTATGTGCCCCTATAGTCCGTTAGAAATAGGACAAGAACCTCATCTTAACATGAGCAAAGTCGAAGGTCTTGTCCATTTTAGATGAGATGAGGAGAGAGAGACCTGACAATTGGCCTAATGTGCCCCTACAGTCTATTAGGACAGAAGGAAACCTCATCCTAACGTGAGCAAAGTCGAAGAATCTCGTCCATTTAAGATGAGAGGAGGGAGAGTGCCTATCAACGGCCCAAATGCACCCCCACAAGTCACGTTAGGAATTGGAGGAGAACCTCGTAATAATGTGTAAGCAAAGTCAACGACCTATCGATATAGCAAGGATGGAGGGAGAGCTATCTTAGATGAATAAGCACCCTAGTCATGTTTATAAGAATAGAAGAAAGCTCATCCTAAATGAAGCGAAAAGTCCGGGCCTCATAAAACTCAAAGAATGTGGAGAAGGAAGAAGCTTGGGTGGAGAATCCTTACATGTATTTTTCCATGATGAACCTGACTAAGTTCAAATGCGAAAGGCAGAACTTATCTTGGTGTTTGAAGAGAGTGTCTAGTTTGACGCCACAACAAGCCCAACGTCATAAGTGAGCTTCCGGCATCCGCAACAAGCTCATTCAAGTAAACACAGAGAGAAAACGAGGTAAAGAAGATAAGCTACAAATAGGCCTCCCAGGTTCATGCGAAAACAAAAATAGCGAAATATATTATTCCATTATAAAAAAACAATTCATTACAAGCAAAGCATAGCGACAAGGTATGATTACGAAGAAAGAATAAAAAGAGGGGAGAGGAACAGCTCTAGGCAAATAAAATTCTTTTGGACTTAATACGGCTCGAGTTCCCCATTCACCCCAAGGCCTACTATTAAGCCTAAGGGAAAAAATAATTCCCCTTCTCTCTCATCCAAAGCCCTCACCCCCTTTCCTTCTTTGGAAGATGACCATTACATATATTCTATTGGTGAGCATAAAACTTACCGCTCGGCTCTCGCTTACTGTACTTTACTCAACATCACTCCGCATCCTCGCGAGTGATGTTTATATGGCGAGCTGAAGCTCAGCATTGAACCTTGGCCTACTCCGCCCAAACCACCTCTAAATGCTCACCAACAGTCCTCTTTCAAGGAGCAATCTCTCCTCGAACTCTACCCCTGGCGTAAGCTGGCTCTCTGATTATTTGTGGTAGTTGCTTTCAAGATGAGGGTCCTCGTCTCTAGCAACCTGATATAGCTCGTCTTCAGTCTAGACATACTTTCTCGCCATAGGTCAACTTGGTGGCATTATGGCCAGTCTCAGTATCTTGCAGCTGCTGCTGAAGCTGGAAAAACTTTATTGCACCGAATCCCAATCATACCGAGCCTTATCAGTAGACCATGGCCTAGAAGATGGATCTTTTCCCCGGCATCCTTTAGGTCTGCTTCAAGAGAGTTGATCTTTGTTGTCAATGCCCAGGACTTGTTGCTGGCATTTTTTTGAGTTCGACGACCTCCTTCTCGAAGCTACCCTTTCAGATACTAAAGCTCACCACTTTCTTCATATGCAAGTCTCAGAGGCGAGTGACCTCTTTGGTCACCTCAAAAGCTTTCTTTCGTGAGGCTCGAAGGTCGTCCTCCATCTTCTTCAACTTCTTCCTCAGAAGATGAACTTTCTTCCTCAGGTTCTTTATCAAAGGCTTTATCGAAATCCGCTGAGGTAGTGGATCAGCATTGGTGGAAGACTACATTCGAGATACGAAAAGTGCTCAAACGTATGGAAAGAAATTCACTTCATTTAATCAAAACTTTTGAGTACAAGATACAAAAAAAAAAGAGTAAAACTACTCGAAGATCTCAACCTTGAAGGATGGAGCCGGATCACTTTCGACCACCTCAGGTTCTCGAACTGATTTGGGCACCTCTATGGTAGGTTGAGACGGGCTAGAAGCGAGCTCGTCAAAGGAAAGATCAACTATAGCATTAGACGGTCCTGCCTCCACGTCATCTTCCTCCTCCTCCAAAAAGTTGAGGTCGAGCTTGGGGAACCTCCAAGCTACCCTGTCCTTTCGTAGAGCTTGAAACCCTTGATAAATGCTTCCTGGCCAAACTCGACATTCAGGTTTCGCATCTCGGAAGAGGTCTTGAACTCTTCCATGGCCTTAGGTCATTGCCTCCGAGATCCACTTCGCCATTTGGGTCTCTAGTTTGGTGACCCTATTTTCGACTTTCCTTCCTCCTCTCCTCCTCCAGGGCCAATGCGGCCTTTAGTTTAGCCGAGGCAAACTCTTTGCGGAGCATGTCCTAAAGACTTTCGATATCCGCCGCCTTCTCCTCAGCAAGATGCTCGACCTCGTCAACCCTCTCTTGAAGATGGTAGACCTCAGCTCGAAGGTCCTCCTAGGCCTTCTGTGCCTCCGCCTCCTGACGACGTGCCCTCTTGGTGTGAGCGAGCATCTGATGACCCGATTGCAATAAATGATTGGTGTTAGAAAAAAAGAGGGGAGAAGGAGAGAAGAAGAAAAGTGCAGAAGAGAAAAGAAAGAGTCGAGCAATAGAGCAATCACCTTGAGGATGGTTTTGAGAGAACTCCAGATGAGCTACCGTGGGTGCCAGGTCGGCCATCTGGTCCACCACCTCGGGTATGGCAAAAATCCTGTCGGCAAGATCCTGGAACAATTCTCCAAGGGTTGTCGAAGGGATCCTTCCCCTCGTTCATTGTCGTCGCCATCCGGTTCCACCTAAGCGAAGCCTTTGCAGGATGTCTTTTGCAATGGCTTTCTTTTTTCTTCCCTCTCCTATCCCTTTCCTTGACAGGGAGCTTCGAAATCTCGATCCCTACTGGAAGAGGACCTGAGGGCATGGAAGGCACCGAGGCCCATGCTAGCGGTGTCAACCTCAGGCAAATTGGGGCAATCTCGAGGCACCGATGATGACCTCGGATGCAGCGGCAATAGGAGGCGAGAGACTCCGAAGAGCTAGGAAACACCGATCCTTCACCCCTTTTTGAGCCATCATTCTTGCACCTTCCCTTTCCTCTTCCTAGGTGAAGAGCCCTTTGGTAAGCATCTTGGGTGGCTTGTGTGTCCATTTCTATAGCAGAAAAAGAAGAGCGAGTCAGTAGGCAATACACGTGCACGCAAAACCATTATGTAGATTCGAAAAATCAAAAGAATGTACCAACAGGATCGCGGGGACTCAGACCTAGGTTGAACAAGGTCTGTTTCTTTAGAAGGTCGAAAAGAGGAGGAGCTCAATATACCTTGAGTTTGTTGGAGGAATCAAGGTTGGCTCCATCTAAGCTAGGAGCTCGGCAAACCGACTCTCTAATATAATCCTATGAAGGAAGATCTAATGGCAAGGTCGGGCAATGTACAAAAAAGAACTTTTTCTTTCAGTTGTGAATGGAAGAAGAGGCACATTTCAATAACCCCTTCTTGCCGATCTGAAGGAAAAGTACCACCAATCCTTCATGAAAAGATGGTGCTTGAAGGTATAAAAATTTTTAAAAAGCAAAATAATCGACTTGAACTTTGGTCAATCGATAGAGGGAGAGAAAACGTATGATGAACCAAAAGGAGTATTTGGTACAATAGATGCGAAGGAGATGTTTAAAAATCAAAGAAAGGATGACTTACGAAATGAGGGCAGCAGGAGTCTAATCTCCAGCGTGTGCAAAGCTTCTAAGTATAAACAAAATCGATCGATCGAAAGGAGAACTTGACCCGATCGTTAGAGCTGGGGAGTTCGAAGGTCATATTCTTGAGAGGGATTCCATATTCGGATTCAGGATCAGAGAAAAGATCATCTAGGGGTAAGGATAGAACAGGATGGTGTCTGAAGTAAAAGATGAGTGAGACATGTTCCTAGGTTCTACCTCAGTCAGGGGTGTAGAATTGAAAGAAGGTTGGTCCAGGATGAGCCCCACGAATCTGATGGAGTGGGATGTTTTGAAAGACATTCGGATCGAGATGAACCCCAAGAAATCCCCCCCCCACAAAAAAAAAATCAGAAAAGCAAGGAGCTAGAAGTAATAAGCACGAATAACCTAAGAGAAGGGTTAGAAAATTGACCTAAACTATCCAGGGAGGATGAAAGGATGATGGATGCGATAAGGATCAATTGAAAGGGTGTCTAGAGCTCAGGAAGGCGAGAGAAGGATGAGACCCACGGGAAGAAGGCGAACGAGGGCCGAAGGAAGAAGAAGACTCGGGCAGGAATGACTTCCGAATAATAGAAGAAGGCCTTAAATAGTCAGAGGTAATCCGAAGCAATTATGATTATGGATCGACTTTGGTCGGTCAACATGCGCTGTGTGTCCCACTCATCATGATAGAGGAGCGATGACGGGCGGGGTCTTTATGGCACCGTACCTATGGCAGAGTTTCGATGGAAGATTTAAAGGACCATCATTTTGAACTCATTTTAGACTTAGAAAGTTTCGGTGCTAGCGCGGTAAACACCAAAATGCCTCATCCTGACAAGCATGAAAACCCGGAACCAAACTTCGACTGTCACCTTTTTTCTCCCTTCCTTCAATCGAGAGTAGGGGGACTATTGTTGGGGATAAATCCCGCTCCCATCGAAGTTCAGTTTGTTGCTTAGCCTAATGTAACTAGTAATCACAGAAGAGCTTCGATCAAAAATTCTTCCTCCAGCAGTCGAACTCCTTCCGGACTCCTTCAGTAGCCGAACTCCTTTTGGACTTTTCCAACGGTCAAACTCCTTCTGGACTTCTCCAACGGTCGAACTTCTTTCGGATCCCTCCAGTAGCCGAACTCCTTTCGGACTTCTTCAGTGACCAAACTCCTTTCGGACCCCTCCAGTAGCCAAACTCCTTTCAAACTCATCTAGGAAGGTCTCCGCACGAGTCCAATCTCGTACACGGCATGAACCGATCCACACTTGGACTATCTTAGAGGAGCTCGAACTCCTCTAGAATTGATACAGCTCAAAGGTCATCACCAACTGACGCCCATCCCTCTGAACTTTGACTATCAAATCTCAAACGGACAGGCACCTTACGACAATAAACACTATCTTCCGTAACAAACTCCACATGATCCCGAGCAGCCCACTATTCGATAGTTACGGCATCACTATCAATTTATTATAGGTTCTATCTATAAATGGAACCCTCCAGATATATTTTCTCTAGACTCTCTTCTCCCTCCCAAAAACTCTACAACTTTCTTGACTGAGCACTCCATTTTTATTGATCGAAAAAGCTAACTTGACTGTCGAAGGGTCTTGCCGGAGCCACCACCTCGGGCTTTGGATGAGACTTATTTTATAGGTCACCGACGGCGACCTCGTCTTCTCCGACGATAATCAAATTTCACACCAACAATGTACAATCTCTTTCTTAAAATAGATGTGTCTTGTGTCTATGCTGTGGAGATACCAAAGTGAGAGTACAGATACTCGTTAGAGAATGAGGGCACTAAGTGTGACCACCTCAAGCAGTCATAAGAAAGTCTACCATCTCATCGATGACTGGCTCGATGCTGCAGTGGTGTATATGATTCTTGGATCTGAGGTACATTGGCAGTTCACCTTGAGGATGTTATAGTCTGACTACATCATAACTCGATCTCCTAGCCATTCAAAATCCTGAGGTATATGTTGGCTATAGCATGTTCATTGTAGGAATTGGATTGCACCAATAGGGGATCTATCTACCTTAGTAGATGAGGAATAGCTCTATGATAATCATGAGATTGAGTCCTTAAGCTTATGGCTATGGTAGAGTGAAGATGATAGAAAGAGTTTCTATTAGGGTTTTAAATTGAACTCGAATCAAATGATTAATTCAAATGATGGATGTTAGGTTTGATGAGTTTACCTTAACCCTAATCCTGTCGGAGCTCAAGATAAAAGAATCCAATCACACAGATAGCTGCACCGAGAGGTTCGCTCTCAATTCTGATGGGTTGCTATCATATACTGCTAAGTGTTACCGATGGATTTTGAGAGCAATTATAATGATTTTGATGATCTATCATTCTAATTGTATAAATCAGAAGAGTTCTAGTCCATCGAAAGGTATTTCGATGATGTCGATGTTAGAGATCGTGACATATCTCATTACCATACAAAATTGAACCTAACTGGATCATACAAATAAGGATTTGGATTTAGATGTCATCAATTGAGCTAATCCAGTTGGATTGATTTGGATTAGATCCAATCAGGTTCAAGGTAATCATGCTAGCACATGATTGAGATTAGCTTTCTCCTTTTGTAATCTTTCTAATTCATCGCAACCAAGTCAAATTTGATTTGACTTATTTCTGTATCTTGAATGGATTTATTTTCATCTAACTGAAATAAGTCCAGGTTAGATTAATTTTAGAAATTAAATCCATTCCTAGTGCAATTGGACCAGGGTCAAAAGTTGACCCAATTGAGAGATTTGAGGGTCACCTAATCAGATGCTTCTAGAAAATATTTTGGAAATTCTTTTGATCTAATTTTTGGATATGTGATAGGGCTCGAGTCATGCAATGGGTGTGCCAAATTTTATAATTTATGGTTGTTGGCGTGAAATCTGGCCATTGCCGGAGTCAAAGCTGGATTTGGAGAGGATGAGGTCGCAGTCGGGACATGCAAAACAAGCCTCATCCGGAGTCTGGGGTGGTGGCTCTAGCAAGACCCTTCGATGATCTAGTTAGCTCTTTCGGCCAATAGAAATAGAATACATAGAGAGATTCTAGCAGAGTTTTAAGGAAGAGAAAGAGAGCTTTTTTTTTTTTATGCTGATGCATTTAAAAACATCCAAGTTAATGAAAGACGAATCTTTTTCTAGCCTTACACTTTGTGTTGTCGTTTGCATGGTTCAGAATGCTCTTGATGACCTAGGTCATGACTCCCCTCTTCTAGTTGATGCCGACCCTTTGTCCCATGGGGTTTCGATTAAACCACTAATTAGGAGCTTGAAGAAAGAGATTCATCGCTTGAAGATGAAGTTGAGAAAAATCAAGAATGGTCTCCAAGAATCGAGAAAGAATGCTTTGGAGGTGACTATCGAAGTTACCCACCTTAGGAACCTGTACGAGAAGGACTCTACTAGTTTCAGCATTCGGAAGCGTAGCTTCAAAAAAGAAATGGCTGAACTGAGAAGAAGCGCAAGCAACAAGTATTGGGAGTTAACAGCAAAGATCAGCTCTTTTAAGATCGACCTTATGACGGCGAAGAAAAAATTCAACTACTGGAGGAAACTTCATCATGGTCTACCGATAGGGCCCGGTATGATAGGGACTGATCCAAGAGGTTCTCCAAACTTCACAAGCAGCTCCATAACGCCGAAGCCCGGTATAATGAGTATAAGTTAACTTAGTCGAAGGAAGTGACCAGGCTCGAGCATGAGCTCCGAGCAGCTAACAAAGAGGTGAGCCGTCTCCAGCAACAACTGGCTGATGGTCGGTGGGCTATCTCTAGTGGAGAGTCGAAGGAGATTGCCTCCTTGAAGAAGATCATTGGCGAGCTTTCAGAGGCTGTCGGGATGGAGAAAGTCGAAGTTCAATGGTTGAAGCTCCAATTGATCTATGATCATCAAGCCATCCAGGATGCAGAGGCCAAGTTCGAGGTTCCTGTCCATCGTAGCCTCATGTGAATGCAATGCTCGCCTTCGACCCTCCTCTCTCTCTTTTTTTTTTTACTCTTGTTAGGATGAGGTTCTCCTCCTATTTCTAACAAGATCGTAGGGGCGTATTAGGATCGGTGTCAGGGCCTCTCCCCTCATCCCATCTATAGTGAACGAGGCCTTCGATTTTGCTTAAGTTAGGATGAGGTTCTCCTCCTATTTCTAACAGACAGTAGGGGCACATTAGAGCAGTTGCCAGGGCCTCTTTCCTCATCTCATCTAAAATGAATGAGGCCTTCGACTTTGCTCACGTTAGGACGAGGTTCTCCTCTTGTACCTAACAGTAGGGGCACATTAGGAGCATTGTCAAGGCCTCTTTCCCTCATCTCGTCTAAAATAAATGAGGCCTTTGACTTTGCTCACATTAGGACGAAGTTTCTCCTCCTTTTCCTAATTGGCTATAGGGGCATATTAGGACCGTTGTCAGGGCCTCTCCCCTCATCTCGTCTAAAATGAACGAGGCCTTTGACTTTGCTTATGTTAGGACAAGATTATCCTCCAATTCCTAATGGGCTGTAGGAGGCACATTAGAGCCATTGTCAGGACCTCTCTCCTCATCTCAAATAAAATGAACGAGGCCTTCAACTTTGCTCACGTTAGGAGGAAGTTCTCCTCTTGTTCCTAACAGACTGTAAGGGTACATTAGGGGCATTGTCAGAAACTCTACCCACACCTCATCTAAAATGAACGAGACCTTTGACTTTGCTCACATTAGGAGGAGGTTCTCGTCGTGTTACTAATGGGCTGTAGGGGCACATTAGGGCCCTTGTTAGGGCCTCTCCCCTCATCTCATCTAAAATGAATAAGGCCTTCGACTTTGCTCACGTTAGGATGAGGTTCTCCTCCTGTTCCTAATGGACTGTAGGGACACATTAGGACCATTGTCATGGCCTCTCTCCTTATCTCGTCTAAAATGAATGAGGTCGTTGATTTTGCTCAAGTTAGGATGAGGTTCTCCTCCTGTTCCTATCGGGCTATAGGGGCATATTAGGACCGTTGTTAGGGCTTCTCCTATCATCTTGTCTAAAATGAACAAGGCCTTCGACTTTGCTCACACTAGGATGAGGTTTCTCCTCCTATTCCTAACAGGCTGTATGGACATATTAGGGCTATTATCAGGGCCTCTCCCCTCAACTCGTCTAAAATGAACGAGGCCATCGACATTACTCATGTTAGGACAAGATTCTCCTTCTATTTCTAATGGACTATAGAGGCATATTATGATAGTTGTCAGGGCCTCACCCTTCATCACGTCGAAAATGAATGAGGCCTTCGACTTTGCTCACGTTACGACGAGGTTCTCCTCCTATTTCTAATGGGCTGTAAGGACACATTAGGACCATTGTCAGGGCCTCTCCCCTCATCACGTCTAAAATGAATGAGGTCTTCGACTTTGCTCATGTTAGGACAAGGTTCCCCTCCTATTTCTAACGGGTTGTAGGGACACATTAGAGCCGTTGTCAGGGCCTCTTCACTTATTTCCTCTAAAATGAACGAGGCCTTCGACTTTGCTCATGTTAGGAACGAGGTTCTTTCTCCTATTTCCTAACGAACTGTAGAGACATATTAGGATCCATTGGTCAGGGCCTCTCCTTTCATCTCATCTAAAATTCAACGAAGGCCTTTGACTTTGCTCACGTTAAGACGAGGATTCTTTTTCCTATTCCTAACGGGCTGTATGGAGCATATTAGGGCCATTGGTAGGGCCTCTCCCCTCATCTCATCTAAAATTCAATGAAGGCCTTTTGACTTTGCTCACGTTAGGATGAGGTTCTCCTCCTATTCCAAATGGACTGTAGGGATACATTAGGGCCATTGTCAGGGCCTCTCCCCTCATCTCGTCTAAAATGAATGAGGCCTTCGACTTTGCTGATGTTAGGATGAGGTTCTCCTCCTATTCTTAATGGGCTTTAAGGGCACATTAGGGCCATTATCTGGACCTCTCCTCTCAACTCGTCTAAAATGAATGAGGTCCTTCGACTTTGCTCATGTTAGGACGAGGTTCTCCTCCTGTTCCTAACGGAACTGTAGGGGCACATAAGGGCCATTGTTAGGACCTTTTCACCAATCATCTCGTCTAAAATGAATGAAGGTCTTTGACTTTTGCTTGCGTTAGGATGAGGTCCTCCTCCTATTCCTAATGGACTATGGGGGTACATAAGGGTCATTATCAGGGCCTCTCTCTCCATCTCAGTCTAAAATGAAATGAGGCTTCGATCTTTGCTCACGTTAGGACGAGGATCTCCTCCTATTCCTAATGGAGTGTAGGGGGCACATTAGGGCCATTGTCAAGGCCACTCCCCTCATCTCGTCTAAAAGGAATAAGGCCTTCGACTTTGCTCACGTTAGGATGAGGTTCTCAATCCTGTTCCTAATGGACTGTAGGGGCACATAGGGCCATTGTCAGGATCTCTCTCCTCATCTCGTCTAAAATGAATGAGACCTTCAACTTTACTCACCTTTCCTAACGGACTGTAGGGGCATATTAGGGCCGTTCTCAAGGCCTCTCCCCTCATCTCATCTAAAATGAACGAGGATTTCGACTTTGCTCACATTAGGATGAGATTCTTCTCCTATTCCTAATGGAATGTAGGGTACATTAGGATCATTTTTAGGACCTCTCCCCTCATCTCATATAAAATGAACGAGGCCTTCGACTTTGCTCACATTAGGATGAGATTCTCCTCCTATTTCTAATGGGCTGTAAGGACATATTAGGGCCATTGTCCAGGGGCTCTCCCCTCATCTCATCTAAAATGAACAAGGCCCTCGACTTTGCTCATGTTTGGATGAGGTTCTCTTCATATTCCTAATGGGCTGTAAGGATATATTAGGGCCGTTATCAAGATCTCTTCCCTCACCTCATTCAATGATGTTCTCCTCATGTTCCTAATGGTCTGTAGGGGCATATTAGGGTCTTTGTCAGGGCCTCTTCCATCATCTTATTTATCAACAACGAGGCCTTTCTGCTTTGCTCACGTTAGGATGAGGTTTCTCCTCCTGTTCCTAATGGACTGTAGGTGCACATTAGGGCCATTATTAGGGCCTCTCCTCTTATCTCGTCTAAAATGAACGAGGCCTTTGACTTTGCTCATGTTAGGATGAGGTTCTCCTCCTATTTCTAACGGACTGTAGGGGGCACATTAAGGGACCGTTGTTAGGGCCTCTCTCCTCATCTCATCTAAAATGAACGAGGTCTTCGACTTTGCTCACATTAGGACGAGGTTCTCCTCCTGTTCCAAATGGATTGTAGGGAGGCATATAGGGCCATTTAATGTTATTGTCAGGTCCTCTCTCCTCATCTCGTCTAAAATGAATGAGGCCTTCGACTTTGCTTATGTTAGGATGAGGTTCTCCTCCTATTCCTAATGGATTGTTTGGGCACATTAGGGCCGTTGTCAGGGCCTCTCCTCTCATCTCGTCTAAAATGAATGAGGCCTTCGACTTTGCTCACATTTGGATGAGGTTCTTCTTCTATTCCTAACGAACTGTAGGGTCACATTAGGGCCATTGTCAGGGTCTCTCTCCCCCCATCTTGTCTAAAATGAACGAGGCCTTCAACTTTGCTCACGTTAGGACGAGGTTCTACTCCTGTTCCTAGGGACTGTAGGGGCATATTAGGGTCATTGTCAGGACATCTCCCCTCATCTCATCGAAAATGAATGAGGCCTTCGACTTTGCTTATGTTAGGATGAGGTTCTCCTCCTATTCCTAAAGGGCTGTAGGGGCATATTAGAGCCATTGTCAGGGCCTCTCCCCTCATCTCATCTAAAATGAACGAGGCCATCAACTTTGCTCAAATTAGGACGAGGTTCTCCTCCTATTCCTAACGGGCTGAGGGGCACATTAGGGCCATTATCAGGGCCTCTTCCCTCATCTCGTCTAAAAATTAACGAGACCTTCGACTTTGCTCACGTTAGGATGAGGTTCTCCTACTGATCCTAATGGGCTGTAGGAGCACATTAGGGCCATTATCAATGCCTCTCCTATTATCTCATCTAAAATGAATGAGGTCTTCGACTTTGCTAATGTTAGGACGAGCTTCTCATTCTGTTCTAACAGACTGTAGGGACACATTAGAGCCATTGTCAGGGCCTCTCCCCTAATCTCATCTAAAATGAACGAGGACTTCGACTTTGCTCACATTAGGATGAGATTCTCCTCCTATTCCTAATGGACTGTGGGGGCACATTAGGACCATTGTCAGGGCCTATCTTCTCATCTCATCTAAAATAAATAAGAACTTCGACTTTGCTCATATTAGGATAAGGTTCTCCTCCTGTTCCTAACAGAATGTAGGGCACATTAGGACTGTTCTTAGGGCCTCTTCCCTCATCTCATTTAAAATGAACGAGACCTTCGACTTTGCTCACGTTAGGATGAGATTTTCCTCCTATTCCTAATGGACTGTAGGGGCATATTAGGACCATTATCAGGGCCTCTCCCCTCATCTCATATAAAATGAATGAGGCCTTCGATTTTGCTCAAGTTAAGATGAGGTTTGTCCTCCAATTCCCTAACGGGCTGTAGGGGCACATTAGGACTGTTGTCAGGGCCTCTCCACTCATCTCGTCTAAAATGAATGAGGCCTTTGACTTTGCCATGTTAGGATGAGGTTCTGCTCCTATTCCTAATGAATTGTAGGAGCACATTAGAGCCATTGTCAGGGCCTCTCCCCTCATCTCGTTTAAAATGAATGAGGCCTTCGACATTAAACACGTTAGGACGAGGTTCTCCTCCTATTTCTGACGGACTGTAGGGGCACATTAGGGCCATTGTCAAAGGCCTCTCCCTTCATCTCGTCTAAAATGAAATGAGGTCTTCAACTTTGGTCACGTTAAAATGAGGCTCTCCTCCTGTTCCTAATGGGCTATAGGTGCACATTAGGGCCATTTGTCAGGGCCTCTCCCCTCATCTCATCTAAAATGAATGAAGCCTTCGACTTTGCTCATGTTAGGATGAGGTTTCTCCTCCTATTCCTAATGGACTGTACAACACACATTAGGACCATTTTTAGGGCCTCTACCCTCATCTCATCTAAAATGAATGAGACCTTCGACTTTGCTCATGTTAATTCATATGATGTGGGGAGAGGCCCAGACAACGATCCTAATGTACTCCTACAGCTTGTTAGGAATAGAAGAAGAATCTTATCCTAACGTAAGCAAAGTCTAAGGCCTCCTTCATTTTTGACGAGATGAGGGGAGAGGCCCTGACAATGGCCCTAATATGCTCCTATAGTCCGTTAGAAATAGGAGGAGAACCTCATCCTAATATAAGCAACGTCGAAGGCCTCGATCATTTTAGACGAGATGACGGGAGAGATCCTGACAACGGTCCTAATGTGCCCCTATAGCTCGTTAGGGACAGTAGGAGAACCTCATCCTAACATGAGCAAAGTCAAAGGCCTCGTTCATTTTAGACAAGATAAGAGGAGGAGCCCCGACAATGGCCCTAATGTGCCCCTACAGCCCATTAGGAATAGGAGGACAACCTCATCTTAACTTGAGCAAAATCGAAGGCCTCATTCATTTTATACGAGATGAGGGAAAGGCTCTGACAATGACCCTAATATGCCCCTACAGTCTATTAGGAACATGAGGAGAACCTCATCCTAACATGAGCAAAGTCGAAGGCCTCGTTCATTTTAGACGAGATGAGGGGAGAGGCCCTGGCAATGGCCCTAATGTGCCCCTACAGCCCATTAGGAATAGGAGGAGAATCTCATCCTAACGTGAGCAAAGTCGAAGGCTTCATTCATTTTAGATGAGATGAGGGGAGAGGCCCTGACAATGGCCCTAATGTGCTCCTACAGTCTGTTAGGAATAGAAAGAGAATCTCATCCTAACATGAGCAAAAGTCGGAACCTTATAGACCAAAGACATGAAGAAGGAAGAAGGCCCTGGCAATGGTCCTAATATGTTTCATTATGAGGAGATTTCATAGGTATTTATTATCATAATATCGAGTTCTATGTGATTGATAACGGAAGTTGGTGTACAATCGCTTTCTTTAGTAGATGAGTCTTGAGTCTACGGTGTGGAGAACCAGAGCGAGAGTACAAGATACCTCTAGAGAAGAGGGCCATGAGCGTACACACCTCGAGTAGTCATTAGGAGTCTACCTTCTCTCAATGACTGACTCGATGCTGTAAGTGTGTGTCTGGTTCTTTGACCTGAGGTGCATCGGCAGTTCACCTTGAGGGTGTTATAGTTTGACTAACATACTTGGTCTCCTAGCATATGAACCCTAAGGTGTATGTTGCTATGCATGTTCATTGTAGGAACTAGATGGCATCAAGAGGAATCTATCTACTCGGTGGTAGAGGAGCAGCCCTATGATAATCATGAGAATCAAGCAGAAGTCCATGGCCATGGCAGAGTGAAATAATAGAAAGAGTTTCTATTTAGATTTTCACATCGAATGAATCGAATGATTACATCATATGATAGACTAGGGTTTGCGAGTTTACCTAACCTAATCTAATCTAAGGGCTAGAAGAAGAAGAACTTATCATGGTACTGAAAGAGGTTCGCATTCAGCTCTGATGGTTGCCACCATATTCTCTAGGTGTCACTGGTGGATTTTGGAGCAATTAGAATGATTTAGATGATCGATCATTCTAGCTATTCAAATCAGAAGAGTTCTAATCCATCGAAAGGAGTTTCGATGATGTCAATGATAGAGATCATGACATATCCCATTACCATATAGAACTGAACCTAACTGGGTCACACAAACAAGGGTTTGAATCTGTGATCATCAATTGAACTATCAGTTCAATTGATCTGAATGAGATTCAATTAGGTTCAAGAAAATCATGCTAGCACTCGATTGAACCTAACGTTCTTCTTTTACTATCATAAATAGTTTCTGTCTTAGCCAAAAAGTTTGTGCTCATTAGAGGCCTTCACTTGGTCTGACTGGAGGTTTTCCAAGTCAAAAAGGGTTGTCTTATTTGTAAGAACATACTTGCCATTTTGGTCACCTGCCATTTCTGTCTTTGACTTTGGTCAAAAGTTACCTTGACTGGTCAAAATTGACCATTGAACTTTGACTTTTTGCCACATGTCATCACCTATTGGAGAGCTGGTGGGGGCTTGTCCCCCTCCAGAACCTGCAAGAAAGAGGGCGCACGCCACCCTGCGTGTGCCCAAGTTGGAGGCGCCCTAGGAGTCCCTTGTTGGAAAGGGACTCCATCTCCTTTTTGGATTCAATTAGATTCTTCTAAGAACCAATTGATTGATCTTAGCGCCCTCTAAGGATGAATTCAGGGGACTCTATTCCCACAATCAATTTAGATCTGATTTCAAAGGATTGTGATTGGTTGGGAAGAAGAGAAGTTGGATCACAGTAGTCTATAAATAAGACCCTGGGCCCAACTCAAATACGAGATTTGAACACATTCCCAGCCCAATACATAAGGCTGCTCTCCCTCTCTTCCTCAATGCCAACGCCACCTTCTCCCCTTCCTCTCCACGTCCAAAAGGAGTTTGGACCTTAGTTGGTGCGATCCAGATCAAAGAAAGGCGAGAAAGCTAAAAGGCTGCCTACTGCAAAGGACGACTGCTGATCTTCAAAAGGAGTTTTGAAGATCTTTCAGATCAGATCTAGATCTGAATTTTTGGAGACGTGATAGAGAAGAAGAGGATCTCAGATCATCCTAAGTTGGATACCGATAGAGGCCAAGCGCTTGCGTGGCTAGATCCAAATCTTCCATACAACAGGATCATCAACAGGATAATAGGATTACCCAATAGGTAAATTAAATTTGATTTAATTTATTCTATTTTATTTTATTTATTAAAATAATAAAGAATCAAACATCCTGCAGACCTGA
>QRFJ01001985.1:0-116732 GCA_006176705.1 Cocos nucifera | reverse complement strand
TGATAGAGAAGAAGAGGATCTTCAGATCTATCCTAAGTGGATACCGATAGAGGCCAAGCGCTTGCGTTGCTAGATCCAAAATCTTCCACTACAAACAGGATCATCAACAGGATAATAGGATTACCCAAATCAGGTAAATTAAATTTGATTTAATTTATTCTTATTTTATTTTATTTATTAAAATAATAAGAATCAACATCTCAGACCTGAAATATCTCAGATCTAATACAGATCAAAGAGAAAAAATTTTGAAATATATCTCTTGATCTGATCAGATCTGAACGAACCAAGATCGAAAAATCAGGATTTTCCTTCACATCTTTCCAAGAAGATGTGCCCTAGCACACCTGAGAAAATAGAATGCATGAGCAAGATCCCTTATGCTTCTGCAATAGGAAGCCTCATGTATGCCATGCTATATACACGACCTGATATAGCCTATGCTATGAGTGTCATAAGCAGATATCAGTCAAATCCAAGTGAAGAACATTTGACTTCTGTGAAATATATCCTTAGGTACTTGAGAAGAACTAAGGATATGATGTTGGTCTTTGGTAACGAAGAACTCCAAGTCCAGGGATATAGAGACTCGGATTTTATGTCCGATGTAGATGATCGAAAGTTGACATCTGAGAGTCTGTTTATGTGCAATGGTGGTGCTGTCAGCTGGAAGAGTTTCAAGCAAACCATGATAGCAGATTCCACCATGGAAGCAAAATATATCGCTGCATCAGAGGCTACGAAGGAAGCATTCTGGTATAAGAAGTTTGTTGCAGAAATCGGAGTAATGCCATCAGATGCCATTCCTCTATACTGCGACAAGAATGGTGCCATAGCCCTTGCTAAGGAGCCAAGGTCTCACCAGAAATCCAAGCACATTGAGCGGCGATACCACCTCATCCGCGATTACCTCGAGAAGGATTACATCGAGGTCAAGAGAGTCAATTCTACAGACAATGCGGCAGACCCACTTACAAAGCCATTGGGATAACAAAAAATCGAAGCCTATCTTGAGAAGATGGGACTTAGACTTGTAGCCAATTGGCTTTAGGATAAGTGGGAGATTGTTAGATATATGTGCCCTAGAAGCCAGAATTGGCTGACACTTGTAATACACTTCTAGGGGCAAAATTATAATTTTGACTATAATCAATAAAATGGATTATTTTCTATCACATATGTGTATTTAGTGTCTGTGATACATCCTTTGAGTTAATGGTAATGATAATTCATATTTTCAAGAGTTGAAAATTTAAGACATGAATAATCATTATTAACTCATAAAATGCTCCGACCATAGGATCATCACGAGGATGGTGATTGATCCGAAAAGGTTGGTGTACAATCGCTTCTCTTTAGTAGATGAGTCTTGAGTCTACGGTGTGGAGACACCAGAGCGAGAGTACAGATACTCGTTAGAGAATGAGGGCACTGAGCGTGACCACCTCGAGTAGTCATTAGGAAGTCTACCTTCTCGTCAATGACTGACTCGATGCTGCAGTGGTGTGTCTGGTTCTTTGACCTGAAGGTGCATCGGCAGTTCACCTTGAGGGTGTTATAGTTTGACTACACCATAACTCGATCTCCTAGCCATTCGAAATCCTGAGGTGTATGTTGGCTATAGCATGTTCATTGTAGGAACTGGGATTGCATCAAGATGGAATCTATCTACCTCGGTGGTAGAGGAGCAGCCCTATGATGATCATGAGAATCAAGTCCAGAAGCCCATGGCCATGGCAGAGTGAAATAATAGAAAGAGTTTCTATTTAGGTTTTCACATCGGACTTGAATCGAATGATTACATCATATGACAGAAACTAGGGTTTTGACGAGTTCACCTTAACCCTAATCTGATCGGGCTCAAGATAGAAGAACTTAATCACACAGGTAGCTGCACCAAGAGGTTCGCATTCAGCTCTGATGGGTTGCCACCATATACTGCTAGGTGTCACTGGTGGATTTTGGGAGCAATTAGAATAATTTAGATGATCGATCATTCTAGCTGTTCGAATCAGAAGAGTTCTGATCCATCGAAAAGGAGTTTCGATGATGTCGATGATAGAGATCATGACATATCCCATTACCATACAGAACTGAACCTAACTGGGTCACACAAACAAGGGTTTGAATCTGGTGATCATCAATTGAACTAATCCAGTTCAATTGATCTGAATGAGATTCAATTAGGTTCAAGAAAATCGTGCTAGCACTCGATTGAACCTAACGTTCTTCTTTTACTATCATAAATAGTTGTCCTGACTGAGCCAAAGGAGTTTGTGCTCGATCAGAGGCCTTCACTTGGTCTGACTGGAGCTTGTCCAAGTCAGAAAAGGGTTGTCTTATTTTGTAAGACAATACCTGTCCATTTTTGGTCACCTGCCATTTCTCGTCCTTTGACTTTGGTCAAAAGTTGATCTTTGACTGGTCAAATATTGACCATTGACACTTTGACTTCTATCCACATGTCATGCACCTATTGGAGAGCTGATGGGGGCTTGTCCCTCTGCCAGAACCTGGCAAGGAGGAGGGCACATGCCACCTTTGGCGTGTGCCTAAGTTGGAGGCGCCCAGGAGTCCCTATTGGATAGGGACTCCATCTCCTTTTTGGATTTCGATTAGACTTCTCCTAAAAACCAAGTTTGACTGGTATTAGGCGCCATCTAAGGATGATTCCAAAGGACTCTATTCCGACCAATCAGATTTAGATCTGATTTCATAAGGATTGTGATTGGTTGGGAAGAAGAGGAGTTGGATCACGTGTAGTCTATAAATAAGACCCTGCGCCCAACTCAAAAAGCAATTGAAAATTCCCATGCCCCAAGGCTGCCTCTCCTCTCCTCTCCTCCTCCATGCTAAGTCCATCTTCTCCCTCTCCTCTCTACGCCCAAAGGAGTTTGGGATCCAAGTTGGTGCAATCCAGATGAGAGAAAGGCGATAGAAAGCTAGAAGGCTGCGTTGCTGCAAAGGACAACTGTTGATCTTCGAATGGTGTTTTGAAGATCCTCCAAATTAGATTCAGATTTAATTTTTGAAGATGTGATGGAGAAGAAGAGGATCTCCAGATCCAGCCTGAGTGGATACCAGTAGAGGCTAAGCACTTGCGTGGCTAGATTCAGAACCTTCCGCTACTTACAGGATCATCAACGGATAATAGGATTACCCTACGTTAAGATAAATTAAATCTAATTTAATTTATCTAAATTTATTTTAATTATTAAAATAATAAAGATCAAATTTGAAATATTTTAAATCTAATCTGGATCAAAGAGAAAAATTTTTGAAATATATCTCTCGATCTGATCAAAATTGAACGAACCTGATCCGAAAAATCAGGATTTTTCTTCAGGTCTTGCCAGAGCCACCACCCCAAACTCTAGATGAGACTTATTTTGTAGGTCCCGATGGCCACCTCACCCTCTCCAAATCCAACTTCGACTCCGACGATGGCTAGATTTTGCGCCAACAATGGTGGAGTTTTGATTAGGTTTTGATGGAGTTTGATTTAGGTCAAACTCTTGAGGAAAGAGTCCTAGGTACAAAGGACTCTTCATTATCTACTCTTGCCGCCACCTTCCTGATTGATTTTTGGCCTCAAAATTAGATGAGCTCTAGATTTTCACATGGAGAATAATCTCTGAAGTTCCAATGATCAAATAAGTAGGTTATTTGGTCAAAGAGGGACTCTATGTGGCATTGGATTTAAGAAACCTTTCTCATGCCATTGTAGAGAGATCGCACAAAATATTTTCCATGCCCAAAGGAGCTAGCCCTCTGATATCCCACACCCCCTTTATCCTCTCTCTCTCTCTCTCTCTCTCTCTCTCTCTTCTATGTGCTTAAAAAGTTAGGCACAAATCTGAGAAGAAGGTACAAGGTTTTTGGCATAAGATTTAGGATCTATGCGACGGTGTTCGTGAGACGGATGGGCTGCCTTCAGAAATAGTTTTGAAGGATCTACATATTAGATTTAGATGTAATCTTTGGAGAAGAAATTCATGAGGAGAAGACATTCAGATACCGCATCAGTGGATATCTGTAGAGGCTAGACGCGTGCGTGGCTCCTTCTAGAACCTCAGGAACCAACAGGATCATCGCAGGGTAGTCAAATTACCTAACAAGATACTTAAAATTAAATCTAATTTTATTTTATTTTTAATATTTTAATATTAAATTACCATGATCAAATATGAAAACTTTTAGATCTGATCGAATCATAGAAATTTTTATAGAAAAATCTATTCAGATCTGATCAGATTTGGATGATCCTATGGTGGAAAATCATATTTTTCTTCATCTTTCTCATCATCAAAATCAATCTTTGGATTAACAAGAACTATTTAGTCTCAACAAAGAGAGGATTTATCGATTAGTCTTTAAATAGTTTATGATCAAATGATATGCTATTAATTAGGATGATAGTATTTATCGAGCATAGGTCATTGTATGCCATATAGGTTGGTTGTCCTCTTAACTAAGGAGTATGGAGACACTGGTATGGCATATAAGTGAGATGCTTGGGTACATCATCATTAGATGTGACTAATTTTAAAGCATTCTGGTATTGAGAATCGCTCTGATGAGATATAGATATAAATATCTTTTAGACCTGAGATCACCATAATGGCTTGCAAGCAGCTCACTGTGCTTTGGTACCAGACTAACTAAATTTTTAATTTAGTAATGAAAGATTTTTAGGCATAATTAAGTTCTTGCAAAGTCGTTGAGTGACCAAGATGGGATTTACCACTATAAAAGTTGGAGAAAAATGCATCACTGTATTATAATATAGCAAAAATCTTGATCAGGATAATCCATAAGATGGATTTGGTATTTTGAAATATTATGTGGATGACCTAATTGGGGTTGATAATTAAACTCTAAGGTATCCTATAAGCATTTTGGCTAAGAGGATGAATTATACAAAAATTATATCCATATGGGTTCTAAAGATGTTGTTCTATACATTCAACTTATCCGACCGTCGGGTACCATTGCTAGATTGTCACTTCGATTGGTATAAAAATTAATTTCTATGCTACCGACTTAGGTTCAGACTTATAGAATCACATAGAATAAGAGATTTTGATTTGATCGGATGGTTGATCAATGATTAAGAATCATTCTAGGGTTAAACAATCAATACGATTAATATTTAACCTAATGCAAGTATTGTAAGAGGATCAATTAGTAATTCAATTGCTAATTGACTTATTTGATTAAGTCAGAGGGATGAGATTAAGTCTAATTAAATATAATTTAATTAGATTTTATTTGGGCTTAATTGGATCAAGTCCAATTGGTTTATTGGATGAGCGAATTGCAAGGAAGAACTAGTCCTAGTTTAATTAGAACTTTACTGAATATCTCTAATTTGATTAGAAATTAAATTTGATTTAATAAGGTAATTAGTTGAACTAAGATCTAATTTAATTGAGTTAAATAAATTTTAATTTATTTTGATCCAAGGATCAAGTTGGACCAAGTCAAATTAGGAGTCCTAATGAGACTAGGACTCCCAAATCCTTATGCCATTCAATCTCCATGCACTCTCTATGAAATCTTATTTATTTTTTTCATGGAATCTCTTTTTTTTTAGAGAGAGGGCATGGATCCCCATGTTTCATATACTTCTTACATAGTATTTGGTTGAGGACAAAGTCAAAATAAATTAGTTGTTTTGATTTCAAACTCTATTTGATAGAGTTTGTTGCAACCAGAATTCTTATCCATAAATGGTGCCTAAACTCTTGATTTTTTTAAAAATTTTTAAGAAAAATAAATAATTTTAATGTGCCAAACACCAAGTGGTCCATGCCCAAAAAGAAGAAGGGGACACCCAAGAGTTGGTCGCCCCAAGTCTAGCCTAATTTGGAGGTCTCTTGACTAGGTATTTGACCTAGACAAGGACTCCTGCATATCTCTCAATATAAAAGGATTTTTAATCTATTTTTTTTTAAGATTATAGATTTAAGAGAGGTCTTTGCGCATTAAGAGGTCGAGAGTAGAAAGGTTTAGGCATGGGAATTGTAAAAGCACCAATCAAGGTGCTTAGGTGAGAGAAAAAGATAGGAAGAAGAGGGTCTTCTTCTAGGATTTTCTTCCATCTATTCCTCCATTTTTTTTTGAGATTTTGAGAGGTGTCTCAGGTTCAAAATCATCTTCCTTGACTTCTAAAAATTGGAGAATCCAAGTTTCAAAGAAAGAAAGAAAGATCTAGATCAACCATCAAAGAAGGATCAGCGTAGTTCTAGCAAACTATGCTGATTTCAAGGCGTCGGACTTCTGATCAACGATGAAGGGCTCGTGTGGACAACTTGTAGAGGTTGGATATGTGTGCGGCTTGGAATGACAATCTCAGGCCCTGATCAGAGAGTTAGAGAACTTGATTTGCAAAGGTATGGATGATACCATCATCTTTCTCCTATCTAGATTTGATCTAGCATAGAATAGTTTTTATGTTGATATGATCAACATGATTTATTCTCATATTTTAATTTTTGATTTAATGTCATGCTTTAATCATGTAATAGGTGTTAGATAGGTGTGTCCTAGAAGTCAGATTTGCTGATACTTATAATACATTTCTAAGGATAAAATTATAATTTTGACTATAAATAATAAAATGGATTATTTTCTATCACAGTGTGTATTTGAAAGTGTCTGTGATACATCCCTTGAGTTAATGGTAATGATAGTTCATATTTTCAAGAGTTGAAAATTTAAGATATGAATTTTTATTATTAACTCATAAAATGCTCCCGATTCGTAGGATCATCATGAGGATGGTGATTAATCCAGAAGGTTGGTGTACGATCGCTTCTTTAAGATAGATTAGTCTTAAGTCTATGGTGTAGAGACATCAGAGCGACAGTACAGATACTTATTAGAGAATGAGGGCACTGAGCATGACCACCTCGAGCAGTCATAAGGAAGTCTACCTTCTCATCGATGACTGGCTCAAAGCTGCAGTGGTGTGTCTGGTTCTTTGATCTGACGTGCATCGGTAGTTCATCTTGAGGGTGTTATAGTTTGACTACAACATAACTTGGTTTTCTAGCCATTTGGAATCCTGAGATATATGTTGGCTATAGCATATTCATTGTAGGAATTGGATTGCACCAATAAGAGATCTATCTACCTTGGTAGAAGAGGAGCAGCCCTATGATGATCATAAGAATCAAGTCCATAAGCCCATGGCCATGGCAGAGTGAAATAATAGAAAGAGTTTCTATTAGAACTTTTACATTGGACTTGAATCGAATGATTAATTCATATGATGGATATTAGGATTTGATGAGATCACCTTAACCCTAATCCGATCGGGGCTCAAGATAGAGAAACTTAATCACATAGGTAACTACACCGAGAGGTTCGCTTTCAGTTCTAATGGATTGCCACCTTATGCTGCTAGGTGTCACTAGTGGATTTTGAGAGTAATTAGAATAATTTGGATGATTGATCATACTAGTTGTCTGAATTAGAAAAGTTTTGATTCATCGAAAGGTATTTCGATGATGTCGATGATAGAGATCACAACATATCCCATTACCATACGAAACTGAATCTAACTGGGTCATACAAATAAGGGTTTAGATCTGAATATCATCAATTGAACTAACCCAATTCAATTGATTTGAATAAGATTCAATTAGGTTCAAGAAAATCGTGCTAGCACACGATTGAGCCTAATGTTCTCCTTTAACAATCATTAAAACTTGTCTCGACTGAGCCAAATATATTTTGGCTCACTCAAAAATCTTTACTTGGTCTGGCTGGAGCTTGTCCAGGTTAGAAAAGGATTATCTTAATTTATGAAATAAATTTGAGACAACATCTGCCATTTTTCGTCACCTACTAAATCTTATCTCTAGACTTTGGTCAAATATTGACCTTTGACACTAGACATCTGCCCATGTATCATGCACCGATAGGAGAGAAACTTGGGCTTTGTCCTCTTAAAAAGTAGATAGAAAGGGGGTGCAGGCCTAGGGAGGCGTGCATCCCATGAGGATAACGCATAGAGTCCTATACAGATGGGACTCCAGGTTGCTTCATGAATTTAAATGTTGTGGCGCCAAGGAGTCCTGTTTGATCAATCTTGGCACCACCTAAGTAGAGTTTTAAGGGACTCTAATCTGATTGGATCAGATGATGTCATCCCACCAATTAGATTTAGATCTGATTGCATAAAAGGCCATGATTGGTCAGGATGATGGAGCACTGCATGGTGCAGCAGGATCTATATAAATCCTATCTGCACCTAGAATATAGAGCTTTTACTTTTAGCTCATGTCATATAGCCCCTCTCCCTCCTCCATGCCATCCTCAGGTCCTCTCTCTCCTCTCCATGCCCAAGGGACTTTGGGCATGAGTTAGGTACGATCCAAGCAAGTGAAAGGCAAGAGGAAAGAAAGAAGGCAGCACTGCTGCAAGAGACAACGGTTGATCTTCAAATGAATTTTTGAAGACCTTTAAGATCAGATCTAGATCTAATTTTTAGAGAATAGATTGAGAAGGAGAAGATCTCTAGATCCTGCCTGAGTGGATACCGATAGAGGTCAAGCGCTTGTGTGGCTACATCCAGAACCTCAGGCAAACATCGAGATCATCATAGGATAATAGGATTATCCAAAATAAAGGTATAATTAAATTAGATTTAATTTAATTTTTTATTTATTTTATTTTATTAGATCAATAAGATCAGATCTGAAGAGTCTCAGATCTAAATTAGATCTTAAGAGAAAAAATTTTTGAAAATATCTCTTGATCCAATCAGATCTGAACAAAACTTGATCCAAAAAATAAGATTTTTTCCTTCAACTGGTATCAGAGCCAGGTTCCAAAATTATTTAGATCTAATTTTAATTTATTTTTAATCTAATAATTAGATGATTTTAGATGTCACATGAGATGTGATTAGATTTAAAATTAAAAAATTAAAAATTAAATAATCTAGATCTAAGATGTATGGATGCATGACTAGACTAGGAATAAAATTATTCTATGTGTAGTCTAGCATGATCATAATTTTAAGATGATTAATTATAATTTTTAAATTTATTTATTTACTATTTTTTGATATTATAAATATTATAATTAGATTTAAAAAATAAAAAATAAATTTATTTAATTTATTCATATGAGATGATAGATGCATGTTTAGACTAGTTGTAGAATAGTTCTACAAAATTATCTAGAATAAATTTTTATTTGATATGATTAAATTTAAATCTTATTTTTTAGATGTTTATGAGATTATTTAGATATGAAAATATGCATGATATGATACATGAAATGTATACAAAACATATTTTTAGTTAGATCAATTTTTATGTGATATATGATGTAGATCTAACTAGTTTTGTAGATTTATCATTTTTCTGATTAAGGCGTTCTCCTTGGCTGTCCAGTCATAAGAACGAAGTAGGATTTAAAGACCCTCTCCTTCCATTCGATGGGTAGTTCTTATGGTGTGTAGGGATGCTGCATGTTCGTCCTTAATCAAAAATCAAAAATTTATTTTCTACAAAATCCTAGATCCTGAAATCCTAGGATTTTATTTACATATTTTATTTATGAATCCTAAACTTAATTAAGAATTAAGATTATGAAATATATTAGGTCTAAAATTAAGAATTTTCAGATCTAAGACATATTCATAAAATTGGGTTCAGGCTTGGGTAGCTCAATTAGGTCTAGCGGTTGATCAAACCGAATCAAGAGTTGGTTAGATGGGATCAAGAGTGCTTAAATTGACCAGCCTAATAGGATTAAGTCTGGATCAAGATCGAGTCACATGAGTGATCGATCAAGTTAAGACCTAATTAGGCTCAGTGGTTAGAGTCTGGATTGTAGGCTAACCCGATTGGTTCTAACTCAACAATTTGGTGTCTAAGGTAAGTTTGGCAGATACGACTGACTGATTTTTAATTGGGAGCTACTTGACTCGAATGTATTCTTATCGAGTTAATGGCATATCCTTTCCACCAGTCTCACTTACCTGGCCATATTTGTCGGCTCAGTCTTGATCTAAGGTGGCTAACAATCCAAGCTAATCCATGCCACTAGATTAGTCATAATGGTTATGGCTATGTCAAGTCAAGTTTAAAGAGACCTAAATCAAATTTTCCAAAGAAAAGATTAAGTCTAAGATCTTTCACTATTGTAGATGTGCGGATCCTTCACGGGGTTGATTGTTCTCGGCTAGTCACAGTGGTTCAGTTGCACCGAAAAAATGCAACCATGTCTATTAGGCATTGGATGCTACGGGTTGGAGGATGGATTGGGCTCAATATTTCGAATATGATGAGAGACCCAATTAAAAATTCAATATATGCAAATGGTGGGTTTGACTTAACTAAGGAGTGGATAAATATTCTGGACATGGTGAGATTCATGAATTAGAGACCAAGCTTGGGAGCACCATGATTAGAAAATCATTGGATAAGAGTTGTTCACTCATTGGCTAACCCATCACCAATAACTATTAGGTGAGGTGATGAGTCAATTGGTGGGATTGCACCACCCACTAGAAATCAGTAATCATGGAGATTTTTGCATCTCTATAGAGGGAGTGTAGGGATCCGAGAAAATAGTGAGAGCTAATTTATTTAAAAATCAAATCTCTAAATAAATTGGTCAAGTCTTAATTATAAAATTTAACTAGAAACTTTGACTCTCTATAAGAAAAACAAAAATATCTGCATCCAACCCACTAGCCCATATCCTGGACACCTATAGACTAATCAGACCCAACTACAAGGATTGGCTCTGAAACTTTAAAATCATTTTGGATTCTGAGAAGTTGACTCATATATTGGACCAAGATTCTCCCACTTTATCAGAGTCCATCTACTGAACAGAGAGTGTCTCTTGATAAGTGGATAGATGAAGATAATAAGATCAAATACTATATGTTGGGCTCAATGTCTGATGAGCTTCAGCACCAATATAAAGATATCAAGACTGCCCGCCAAATGTTGGCTCACCTACAAAAGTTGTTTGGTGAATAGAGTCGCGTAGCCAAATATCAGATCACTAAATAAATGTTTAAGGCTAAAATGCGTGATAGGTAGTCAGTCCAAGATCATTGTCTGATGATGATCAAGAACTTGGAAGAGCTTGAGAAGCTCGGAGTGAAGTTAAACTAGGATCTGTAGAATGATATAATTCAGCAATACTTGACTGATGCGTATGGGCAGTTCATCATGAACTATCATATGCATAAACTTCAGAATACTCTGGCCAAGCTTATGAATATGCTGGTTACTGCTGAGCTTTCTATGAAAAGTTCTAAAGGCTCAGTACATACTATGGAATGAACTTCTTCTAAGAGAAAGCCTTTTGAAAAGAAGAAGAAGTCTGTGAAAAGGCAGAAGGTGAAAGGTGGAAAGAAAAGGAAGGCAGAGCTAAAGAAGAAGGCCACTGACAAAGAAAAGTATTTTCAGTGTAATACTGATGGCCACTGGAAGCGGAACTGTCCTACATACCTGGCCACCATGAAGAATAAGAAGAAAATAGGTCCTTCTGGAGGTATGCTCGTTATTGAATCTAATCTTATGATTTTTTCTGCATCCAGTTGGATGCTTGACTCTAGTTCTAGTGCTCATTTGTGCACTTCCATGTAGGATCTTGAGGATAGCAGGAGGCTGAGGATTGGTGAGATAATCCTACGCATCGAAAATAGAACAAGGATTGCTGCTATGGCCATGGGAACCTACCCTCTTTGACTACCATCTGGCTTAGATTTAGTACTTAGAGATTGTTATTATGTACCTGCTGCAAGCAGAAATTTAATTTCTATTTCATGTTTAGCATAAGAAGGCTATGTAATTAGTTTTCTTAAGGACCATTGTAATATTCTTTATGAAAAAAATAAAATTACAAGTGATTTCCTCATTAACAGTCTCTACCAGTTACATATTGATGTATCTGTCTTTAATATTGAGCAAAATGTGAATGCCATAAAATGACTTAGAGATAGTACAAATGATAGATATCTATGAAACCTAAGGCTAAGTCATATAACAGAAGATAGGGTTAACAAATTGAAGAAAATCGAGCTATTGAGTCCATTGACTTTTGAGTCATATCCAATTTGTGAATCATGTCTTCATGGCAAAATGACTAAGCTCCTTTTTGTAGGACATGGAGAAAGGGCCACGAATCTACTTGTCCTAGCACATACTGATGTGTGCGGCCCATTTGATGTGTTGGCTAGAGGCAACTTTGACTACTTCATAACCTTTACCGATGATTTATCTCAGTATGGGTATGTATATCTTATGAGACATAAGTCTAAAGCCTTTGAAATGTTCAAGAAATTTAGACATAAAGTCGAAAAGCAAACTAAAAAATCCATTAAGATTCTTCAATCAGATCGAGGAGGTGAATACTTTAGTCAAAAATTCTTAGACTATCTCAAGCAAAATGGCATAATCTCTTAATGGACTCAACCTAAAATACCTCAACTCAACGAAATTTCAGAACGGAGGAATCGGACCCTATTAGATATGGTCCGATCAATGATGAGCTTCACAGACCTTCCTGATTTTCTTTGGAGACATAGTTTGTTAACTGCTGTATATTTACTGAATAGGATTTCTTCTAAAACCGTTCCTACCATACCGTATGAGATATGACATGGTAAAAAACCAAGTTTGAGTCATCTCAGAATTTGGGGTTATCCGGCTCATGTCAAAAGACAACAAGCGGATAAGTTAGACTATAGGTCCTTCAGAGCTTGATTCATAGGATAACCTAAAGAGTCATTAGAATATTATTTCTACATTCCAGAAAACCACAATGTGATTGTGAGCTGGCATGCCAACTTTCTTAAAAAATAGTTTATTCAAGATGGTGGCATTGGAAAGTAGATCAAGCTCGAGGAGAAAGTCTCCCAAGAGCAACGAGCTAAGGATCCTGTGGAACCAAATCAGGTTAAGCCAATACAATTACTACCTCCTCCACCTCATAGATCGGAAAGGATTTTTCATTCCTCTGAGAGGTACTTAGGTACTATTTCAGAGGAAGTAGAGAAAATATTCCTCATAGATAATGTGGTTCATGGTGATGATCCCAAAACCTATGATGAGACAATATCAGATATTGACTCCAAAAAAAGGTTAGAGGCAATGAAGTCAGAAATTGACTCGATGCACTCAAACCAAGTCTGGACCTTGGTAGATCCACCAGAAGGTATAGTACATATTAGGTGTAAATAGATCTACAAGAAAAAGATTGGTGCAGATGGAAATATAGAGACATTCAAAGCTAAATTAGTGGCAAAAGGATATAGTCAGCGTGAAGGCATTGACAATCAGGATACCTTTTCTCCAGTAGCTATGCTAAAATTCATCCGCACATTGCTTGCTGCTGTAGCTTATTTCGATTATGAAATATGACAAATGGACGTGAAAATGGCATTCTAAAATGGATACCTTGAGGAAGATATCTATATGGAACAGCTACTAGATTTCACATCCAATAATACTGATCACAAAGTATGCAAGCTGCAAAGGTCCATATATAGACTTAAGCAAGCATCTCAGAGCTGGAATACTCGTTTTAATGATGTGATCAAATTATTTAATTTTCTCAAGAACGAAGAGAAATCATGTGTTTTCAAAAAGGTTAGTGGAAGCGCTATTGTCTTTCTCGTACTGTACGTGGATGATATCCTCCTTATTGGGAATGATATTCCCATGTTAACCATAGTTAAAAAGTGGTTATCTAAAGAATTCTCCATGAAAGACCTAGGAGAAGCATCCTTTATTCTAGAAAATAATGTCTATAGAAATAGACCAAATAGGATGCTAGGTCTTTCACAGAAGATGTACATAGAGGTAGTGTTAAAAAGGTTTAGCATGGAAAACCCCAAGAGGAGATTAGTACCCTTCAGACATAGCATTCATCTCTCCAAGAAAATGTGTCCCAACACACCTAAGGAGATTGTATGCATGAGCAAGATCCCTTATGCTTCAACAATAGGGAGCCTCATATATGCCATGTTATGTACACGACCTGATATAGCCCATGCTATGAGTGTCACGAGCAGATATCAGTCAAATCCAGGTGAAGAACATTGGACTTCTGTAAAATGTATCCTTAAGTACTTGAGAAGAACTAAGGATATGTTGTTGATTTTTGGTAATGGAGAACTCCAAGTCCGGAGGTATACAGACTCGAATTTTATGTTCGATATAGATGATTGAAAGTCGACATCTGAGAGTCGATTTGTGTGTCTTGGTGGTGCTGTCAGTTGAAAGAGTTCCAAACAAACAGTGATAGCAGATTCCACCATGGAAGCAGAGTACATCACTACGTCAGAAGCTACGAAGGAGGCATTCTAGTACAAAAAATTCACCGCAGAGATCGAAGTGATGCCATCGGATGTCATTCCTCTGCACTGCGACAATAATGGCACCATAGCCCTAGCTAAGGAGCCGAGGTCTCATTAGAAATTCAAGCATATCGAGCAGCGATATCACCTCATCTGCGATTATCTTGAGTAAGATTACATCGAGGATAAGAGAGTCGACTCCACAGACAATGCAGCAGACCCACTCACAAAGCCGTTGGGCCAGCAGAAGATCGAAGCCCACCTTAAGAAGATGGGACTTAGATTTGTAGCCAATTGACTTTAGGTCAAGTGAGAGTTTGTTAGATATGTGTGCCATAGAATCCAGATTGGCTGACACTTGTAATACACTTCTACGGGCAAAATTATAATTTTAACTATAAATAATAAAATAAATTATTTTATATCACAGTGTATTTGAAAGTGTCTATGATACATCCCTTGAGTTAATGGTAATGATAGTTCATATTTTCAAGAGTTAAAAATTTAAGACATGAATTTTTATTATTAACTCATAAAATGCTTCCGACTGTAGGATCATCATGAGGATGGTAATTGATCCGAAAGGTTAGCGTACGATCGCTTCTTTTGGATAGATGAGTCTTGAGTCTATGGTGTAGAGACATCGAAGTGAGAGTACAGATACTCGTTAGAGAATGAGGGCACTGAGCATGACCACCACGTGCAGTCATCAGGAAGTCTACCTTCTCGTCGATGATAGGCTCGAAGCTACAATAGTGTGTATGGTTCTTTGACCTGAGGTGCATCAGCAGTTCACCTTAAGGGTGTTATAGTTTGACTACACCATAACTCGATCTCCTAGCCATTCGGAATCCTGAGGTGTATGTTGGTTATAACATGTTCATTATAGAAATTGGATTGCACCAATAGGAGATCTATCTACCTCAATGGATGAGGAGCAGTCCTATGATGATCATGAGAATCAAGTCCATAAGCCCATGGCCATGGCAGAGTGAAATATTGAAAGAGTTTTCATTAGAATTTTCACATTAGACTTGAATCGAATGATTAATTCATATTACAGAAATTAGGATTTGATGAGATCACTTTAACCCTAATCCGATCGAAGGTCAAGATAGAGGAACTTAATCACATAGGTAACTACACCGAGAGGTTTGCTTTCAATTCTGATCGGTTGCCACCATATGCTGCTAGGTATCACTGATGGATTTTGGGAGCAATTAGAATGATTTGGATGATCGATCATACTAGTTGTTTGAATCAAAAAAGTTCTGATCCATCGAAAGGTGTTTTGATGATGTCGATAATAGAGATCATGACATATTCCATTACCATACGGAATTGAATCTAACTAGATCACACAAATAAGAGTTTGGATCTGGATATCATCAATTGGACTAAATTAGTTTAATTGATTTGAACAAGATTCAATTAGGTTCAAGAAAATTGTACTAGCACACAATTGAGCCTAATGTTCTTCTTTAACAATCATTAAAACTTATCTCAACTGAGCCAAATGTGTTTGGGCTCACTCAGGAACCTTTACTTGATCTGACTGGAGTTTGTCTAGGTCAGAAAAGGATTTTTTTAATTTATGAAATAAATTTGAGATAATACCTACCATTTTTCATCACCTGCTAAATTTTGTCTTTAGACTTTGGTCAAATGTTGACCTTTGACACTTAGACATCTGCCCATGTGTCATACACCGATAGGAGAGAACCTTGGGCTTTATCCCCTACTAAAAAGTAGATAGGAAGGGGGCACATGCCTAGGGAGGCATGCACCCCATGAGGATAACGCATGGAGTCCCATACATATGGGACTCCAGGTTGCTTCATGAATTTAAATGCTGTGGTGCCAAGAAGTCCTATTTGATCAGTCTTGGCACTACCTAAGAAGAGTTTTGAGGGACTCTAATCTGATTGGATCAGATGATGTCATCCCACCAATCAGATTTAGATCTGATTGCATAAAAAGCCATGATTAGTCGGGATGATGTGGCACTACATGGTACAGTAAGATCTATATAAATCCTGTCTGCACCTAGAATATAGAGCTTCTGCTTTTAACCCACACTATATAGCCCCTCTCCCTCCTTCTCCATGCCATCCTTAGGTCTTCTTTCTCCTCTCCATGCCCAAGGGACTTTGGGCACAAGTTAAGTACGATCCAAGCAAGTGAAAGATGATAGGAAAGGAAGAAGGCAGCACTGCTGTAAGAGACAATGGTTGATCCTCAAAAGAGTTTTTGAAGACCTTCAAGATCAGATCTAGATTTGATTTTTGGAGATAGATTGAGAAGGAGAAGATCTTCAGATCCTACCCAAGTGGATATCAGTAGAGTTCAGGCGCTTGCATGGCTACATCCAGAACCTCAGGCAAACATCGGAATCATCACAGGATAATTGGATTATCCAAAATAAAGGTATAATTTAATTTAATTTAATTTAATTTTTATTTTATCATATCAATAAGATCAAATCTGAAGAGTCTCAGATTTGATTAGGATCTTAGAGAAAAATTTTTGAAATATTTCTCTTGATCCAATCAAATCTGAACGAACCTGACCCAGAAAAATAAGATTTTTTCCTTCAATAGGATCCTAGATGTAAAAATTTTTATATTTAATTATAAATTAATATGATTAATTCATGTTTCCACTGCATAGATTTAAAAAGGTTTTAAAATCTAACCCTGAAACCCTAGACTAGTTCCTTCAATTGGTATCAGAGCCATGTTATTTTTACATAATTTTATGCATGTTTAGATTGATAATTTAGATTTGATCTAAATTATAATCTGATATTTAAATCTAAAATTAAAAATTATTTAAATTGCATGGACTGCTATAAGATTGTCCTGCTATAGGATTTACCTCCTATAGTGAAAAGGTTATCCTAGTATGTGCAAATTGAAAACCATGATCATAAAATTTTAGATTAGATCTAAGAGATTTTATGATCTAATTAAAAATATTTTAATTTAATTAAAAATATTTTAATCTAATTTTTTTATCAGCATAAATGTGCTAGATTCGATCCAAATTGATTTATGATTGATTTAACTGAAACTGTTTCAATTACATGAGCATGTTTGGATTAGATCTAAAAGTAGTCTCATGGCTTATTTAATTACATATTGATTATGAATCAAATATACAACTAGTTGGTAGAACCATGTTATAAAAATATTTTATAAATATAAAAATTATTTTTGAAATACTAAACCCCAACCCTCAGCCTAAAACTTAATTAAGAATTAAGTATGATGAATTAGGCTCTAGAATTATAAATTAAAGATCCTAAGTCATTGATCATAATATTGGGTTATTGGGTTAGATGAATTAGGTTAGACATAGGTTAGTTAAAGAATAGACTAAATTAGAGTAATTAGTCAAATCTAATCAAATGTTGAATTAAATTAGGTCAAGGACTCTTTAGACTCAATTACAATAGTTGTAGTTGGTCAAGTCTATGCCTTTAACGAGGACCAAATGGAATTGATTCATGGCTATGCAGTTGAACCCAAATTTGCTAGATTGATCCAATTAAAACTAATGAACCAGATGGTGTCTAAGATAAGTTTGGCAGTCCAGACTAGTACTTTTTAATTGGGAGCTACTCACATGGATTTCGATCTTTGATGAGTTAATGGCATATCCCTTCCACCAATCTCACTTACCGACTATCCTAATGAATTATGTTTTGATTAGATCACTTGATGATTTGGGCTCACCCATGTCAATTAGGTAAATCAGTGTGACTGATTTAAGTGCTCCTAATGCCAACTTTAATTAGGTCCTTTGTGATCTGACTTGGTGAAGTCAGTGGGAGGATTGAAATTGGCTGATTCTTTTCTTTCACTACTACAAAAAGAGTTTACGACACCACATACTATAGCAGTGATTTTTAAAATCGCTGCAATAGGATCTACGATAGCGGTTAAAAATAACCGCTGCTATAGTTCAACCTATCACAGCGGTTAAAAAGAATTGTTGCCATAGGTCCAACCTATGGTGGTGGTTACAAAGAATTGCTATAATAGGTCTGACATATGGCGTGGTTATAAAGAACCACTGCCATAAATCCGATTTATGGCAGCGGTTATATTAACCGCTGCCATAGATCGAACCTATGATAGCAATTACAAAGAATCATTGTCATAGGTCGGACCTGTAACAGTAGTTTGGAATAACCGCTGTAATAGGTTGGACCTATGGCAGCGGTTTAGCATAATCGCTGCTATATATTTTTTCATATTTTTACTTTAAATATTATATAATTTTAAAATTTAATATTCATCTTTACCATTCATTATCTAAATAATTAACATTAGAGTGTCCTCACAAAAGATTGCCTCAATCCGATGGCCCTAGCTTCGTCGATCAGAAAAAATTGATTTCAATGATCATGAACAACGACGTGATGATCTGATAGATGGAGACCTCTGATCGATCCAAAACCCTGCAACGATGATCTTGGTGATGTTAGTAGCATATTATCAAAGTTTCATTTCAATCGGATATCGTTATCTTGGTCAATTTAGTATAAAATAATTTTGATTATTAAATGATAAATGAGTGATTAAAGGATCAGACGACGTCCGATTATGAGATAATTTTTTTCATAAATGATCTTGACTACTACTTTAATTATTTTATGGTAGTGATCATAAAATTCAACTCATGGGTCTAAGAATGATCCAAAACTATATATCGCTTGATAATCATTCTTAAACTTCATTGGTAGTTATGCTCGTGCTTTTGCAAGATCTGCTTAACATAAACGATTCATATAAAAATAATTTAAATTTTACGATCATTGCCATATAAAATTATTAAAATTATAGCAAAGATTATTTAACTAAAAAATTATTTTATAATCGGATGTTGTTTAGCCTTTTGATCGTTTATTTCTAATTTAACGGTCGAAATCAATCTGTACTAAAATGATCAAGATAATGATATCCAATTGAAATAAAACTTTGATAGTATGCTATAAATATCATTGAGATCATTGTTGTAGATTTTTGGATCCATCGAAGATCTCTATCTATCAGATCATCGCATCATCATTCATAATCGTCGAAATCAAATTTTTCTGATCGGTGAAGCTAGGGCCATTGGATTGAGGCGATCTTTTATGACGACACTCTAATAATAATTATTTAGATAATGAATAGTGAAGATGGGCATTAAATTTTAAAATTATACAATATTTAGAGCAAAAGTATGAAAAATTGATTTCTAACCTATGGCGGTGGTTACTGGAAATCATTGCTGTAGATCTATGACAGCGGTTAGAAAACTACTACCATAGAGCTACGACAGCAATTTTAAGGTTAGGTTAAAATCTCCAATTTGGGTTTCCTATCCTGTGCGCTCTCTCTCTCTCCCTCTCCCTACTCTCCGCTGTCAGTGAGACCCCGCCCCTCTTCTTCCCTAGCTGGCACTGCCCCTCCTTCCCCCCCGCCTCTCCCGCCTCTCGATGCCCCCTCCTCCCTGCTCGCCCCCCATCCCCGAACCCCCATCACGCACCTACCCCCGATCCCCCATCCTCGATCGCCCCACTTCTCGGCACCTCCCCACCCTCCCCCCCTCTTGGTCAATCCCTCAACCCCACCACCCCCACCTCGCAGGCCGCCCCTCCTCGTTCACCGTGCACACAACTCCCCCGACCTCCCCATCACCTGCTCGCCCCGACCCCCCATCCTCGCCACCCCCGCCTCTCAGCCCCCCCCACCCCTCACCGGTCAATCCCCTAAGCCCTGCCACCCTCACCTCCCGGGCCGCCCCTTCCTTGTTAGGATTTGATGCCTCGAATTCGACCCACAGCAAGAAGAGAATTAGTTTTCAGCACAACAGTCAGATCAGCTCTAATACATAATTAAACCGGCTCGGATTGAGATTGAGCCAGCTCGAACCACAGTCGAGTCGACTGTCTCACGCAGATAGAAACAAAAGTTCGAGCGAGATGCAGTCGAGCTAGCTCGACCCCTGAATGAGTCGGCTCAATGGATGCGAATAGAAGATGGTGGGGTTTTTTTGTTTGGACTCAGATTATGATTAATCCATGGGGTCTACGGGAGTTACGCATGGACCATAAGATCCAGTGGCCATGGAAGATTGTGGTCATGATCTGAAGGTTGGAAAACATTCCAAGACTCCATCAAAGATATGTTCAACTCATATTAGGAGAAAGAGCTTTGTTAGGACTCCTGTAAACTATTGAGAAGAGGATTCTCATCCTATTTAAAGGCCTGAGGTGCTGTGGAGCTAAAGATGGTGCATGTGGCAAGAGAGGCACATAGAGAGACTCGGATAGCTGCCAAGAAGAGCTTGGTAAAGCACCGAGTACGTGCAGCCCATGAGAGAGAGAAGCAAGAGGTGCATAACATCCGACATGGAGACTGTGAGGGTAGAGCATCTTGTAGCTTTTGAGCGTCTTCTTGAAATTCTGAGAGAGCTTTTACAAGGATAGCTTCTAGTTGAGAGAGATTAGTGTACGATGAGTTGAGAGTATATATTCTTTTCTTGTACCTGATTTTCTCTTTCATAATGAAGCTTTGCATGCTCCGTGGAGGTGAGTTCTTGGGTTGATCTACGTACTTGATTATTTTTATTATTTTATTTTCTTCTTTCTTCTTGCCATAATATCCTAATACTAGATTCTCATAAGTGGTATCAGAGTGAGTCGATATCCTAATAGATTGATATCAGAGCGAGTTGATACCACAACAATTAGTATCAGAGCCCAGGCGGTACCAGAGCATAGATTGCAGCAGTGGTGTTAAAAATTAAAGAACATGGAGAAGATAACTGCAATCAAGATGGAGATCAATAGGTTTGATAGGAAGGGCAATTTCTCCTTGTAGCAAGCAAGGGTAAAGGATGTCCTCATCTAACATGAGTTGATCGATACACTCTTGTATGAGAAGATGCCAGCCACCATAGAGGTGAAGGATTAGAAGCGGATTCAGATGAAGATAGTGAACATGATCTGCTTGTACCTAGTGGATGATGTGGTGATCCATGTACTTGATGAGACTGAAGGAAAATCCTAATTTCTCGAACCAGGTTCATTCAGATCTGATCAGATCAAGAGATATATTTCAAAATTTTTTTTCTTTGATCTAGATCAGATCTGAAATATTTCAAATTTGATTATTATTATTTTAAAAATTAAATAAAATCTAGATAAATTAAATCAAATTTAATTTACCTTGATATGGGTAATCCTATTATCCGTTGATGATCCTGTATGCAGCGGAAGGTTCTGGATCTAGCCATGCAGGTGCCTGACCTCTACCAGTATCCACTCAAGCTGAATTTGGAGATCTTCTTCTTCTCTATCACATCTCCAAAAATTAGATCTGGATCTGATCTGGAGGATCTTCAAAACTCTTTTGAAGATCAGCAGTTGTCCTTTGCAGCAGCGCAGCCTTCTAGCTTTTGAGTCGCCTTTCTTTGATCTGGATCGCACCAACCAAAAATCCAAAACTCCTTTTGGACATGGAGAGGAGAGGGAGAAGGTGGTTTGGCATGGAGGAAGAGGAGAGAGGCAGCCTTGGGGCGTGGGAATTGATTCAATCATTACTTTGAGTTGGGCGCAGGGTCTTATTTATAGACTAAGCTGTGATCCAACTCCTCTTCTTCCCAACCAATCACAACCCTTTGTGAAATCAGATCTAAATCTGATTGGTGGAATAGAGTCCCCTGGATTCCTCCTTAGAGGGTGCCTAAGACCAGTCAAAGTTGGTTCTTAGGAGAACTCTAATTGGAATCCAAAAAGGAGATGGAGTCCTTGTCCAACAGGGACTCCTAGGCGCCTCCAACTTGGGCACACGCCAAGGGTGGCGTGCGCCCTCTTCCTTGCCAGGTTCTGGCAGGGGGACAGGCCCCCACCAGCTCTCCAATAGGTGCATGACATGTGGTCAAAAGTCAAAGTGTCAATGGTCAACATTTGACCAGTCAAAGGTAGACTTTTGACCCAAAGTCAAAGAACAAGAAATGGCAGGTGACCAAAAATGGCAGGTAATGTCTTACAAAATAAGACAACCTTTTCTGACTTGGACAACCTCCAGTCAGACCATATGAAGGCCTCTGATTGAGCACAAACTCCTTTGGCTCAGTCAGGACAACTTATTTATGATAGTAAAAGAAGAACGTTAGGTTCAATCGAGTGCTAGCACGATTTCCTTGAACCTAATTGAATCTCATTCAGATCAATTGAACTAGATCAGTTCAATTGATGATCACCAGATTCAAACCCTTGTTTGTGTGACCCAGTTAGGTTCAGTTCTGTATGGTAATGGGATATGTCATGATCTCTATCATCGACATCATCGAAACTCCTTTCGATGGATCAGAACTCTTCTGATTCGAACAGCTAGAATGATCGATCATCTAAATCATTCTAATTGCTCCCAAAATCCACCAGTGACACCTAGCAGTATATGGTGGCAACCCATCAGAGCTGAATGCGAACCTCTTGGTGCAGCTACCTGTGTGATTAAGTTCTTCTATCTTGAGCCCCGATCAGATTAGGGTTAAGGTGAACTCGTCAAACCCTAGTCTCTGTCATATGATGTAATCATTCGATTCGAAGTCCGAATGTGAAAATCTAAATAGAAACTCTTTCTATTATTTCACTCTGCCATGGCCATGGGCTTCTGGACTTGATTCTCATGATCATCATAGGGCTGCTCCTCTACCACCGAGGTAGATAGATTCCATCTTGATGCAATCCAGTTCCTACAATGAACATGCTATAGCCAACATACACCTCAGGGTTCCATATGGCTAGGAGACCGAGTAATGGTGTAGTCAAACTATAACACCCTCAAGGTGAACTGCCGATGCACCTCAGGTCAAAGAACCAGACACACTACTGCAGCATCGAGTCAGTCATTGACGAGAAGGTAGACTCCCTAATGACTACTCGAGGTGGTCACGCTCAGTGCCCTCGTTCTCTAACGAGTATCTGTACTCTCGCTCCGGTGTCTCCACACCGTAGACTCAAGACTCATCTACTAAAGAGAAGCGATTGTACACCAACCTTCCGGATCAATCACCATCCTCGTGATGATCCTATGGTCGGGAGCATTTTATGAGTTAATAATGATTATTCATGTCTTAAATTTTCAACTCTTGAAAATATGAATTATCATTACCATTAACTCAAAGGATGTATCACAGACACTAAATACACATATGTGATAGAAAATAACCCATTTTATTGATATTAGTCAAAATTATAATTTTGCCCCTAGAAGTGTATTACAAGTGTCAGCCAATTCTGGCTTCTAGGGCACATATATCTAACAATCTCCCACTTGTCCTAAAGCCAATTGGCTACAAGTCTAAGTCCCATCTTCTCAAGGTGGGCTTCGATCTTCTGCTGGCCCAACGGCTTTGTAAGTGGGTCTGCCACATTATCTGTGGAGTTGACTCTCTTGACCTCGACGTAACCCTTCTCGAGGTAATCGCGGATGAGGTGGTATCGCCGCTCAATGTGCTTGGATTTCTGGTGAGACCTCGGCTCCTTAGCAAGGGCTATGGCGCCATTGTTGTCGCAGTATAGAGGAATGGCATCTGATGGCATTACTCCAATTTCTGCAGCAAACTTCTTGTACCAGAATGCTTCCTTCGCAGCCTCTGATGCAGCGATATATTCTGCTTCCATGGTGGAATCTGCTATCACGTTTGCTTGGAACTCTTCCAGCTGACAGCACCACCATTGCACACAAACAGACTCCCAGATGTCGACTTTCGATCATCTATATCGGACATGAAATCCGAGTCTGTGTATCCCTGGACTTGGAGTTCTCCATTACCAAAGACCAACATCATATCCTTAGTTCTTCTCAAGTACTTTAAGGATACATTTCACAGAAGTCCAGTGTTCTTCACCTGGATTTGACTGATATCTGCTTGTGACACTCACAGCATGGGCTATATCAGGTCGTGTACATAGCATGGCATACATGAGGCTCCCTATTGCAGAAGCATAAGGGATCTTGCTCATGCGTTCTATTTCCTCAGGTGTGCTGGGGCACATCTTCTTGGAAAGATGAATACCATGTCTGAAGGGTATTAATCCCCTCTTAGAGTTTTCCATACTAAACCTCTTTAGTACTTTCTCTATGTACATCTTCTGTGAAAGTCCTAGCATCCTATTCGGTCTATCCCTATAGACCTTAATTCCTAGAATAAAGGATGCTTCACCTAGGTCTTTCATGGAGAATTCCTTGGACAACCATAATTTTGACTGTTGTCAACATGGGAATATCATTCCCAATAAGGAGGATGTCATCCACGTACAATACGAGGAAGACAACAGCGCTCCCACTGACCCTTTTTTGAAAACACATGGTTCCTCTTCATTTTTGATGAAACCAAACATTTTTGATCACATCATTGAAACGAGTGTTCCAGCTCCGAGATGCTTGCTTAAGTCCATATATGGACCTTTGCAGCTTGCAAACCTTGTGATCAGTATCACTGGATGTGAAACCTAGCGGCTGTTCCATATAGATATCTTCCTCAAGATATCCATTTAAGAATGCCGTTTTCACGTCCATTTGCCATATTTCATAATCGAAATAGGCTGCAACGGCAAGCAATGTGCGGATGGATTTTAGCATAGCCACTGGGAAAAGGTATCCTGATAGTCAATGCCTTCGCGTTGACTATAACCTTTTGCCACTAGTCTAGCCTTGAATGTCTCCACATTCCCATCTGCACCAATCTTTCTCTTGAAGATCCATTTACACCCAATAGGTACTATACCTTCTGGTGGATCTACCAAGGTCCAGACTTGGTTTGAGTGCATCGAGTCAATTTCTGACTGCATTGCCTCTAGCCATTTCTCGGAGTCGATATCTGATATCGCCTCGTTGTAGGTTTTGGGATCATCACCATGAGCACCATTACCTACGAGGAACATTTTCTCTACTTCCTCTGAAATAATACCTAAGTATCTTTCAGGGGATGGGAAAACTCTTTCCGATCTACGAGGTGGAGGAGGTAGTGTTCTTATTGGCTCAACCTGATTTGGTTCCAATTGGTCCTTAGCTCGTTTGTACTTGTGAGACTTTCTCATCAAGCTTAATCTGCTTTCCAATGCCGCTATCTTGAATAAACTATTTTTCAAGAAAGATGGCATGTCGACTCACAATCACATTGTGGTCTTCTGGAATGTAGAAATAGTATCCTAATGACTCTTTAGGATATCCTATGAATCGAGCTCTAAAGGACCTAAACTCTAACTTGTCCGCTTGTTGTCTTTTGACATGAGCCGGACAACCCCAAATTCTGAGATGACTCAGACTTGGTTTCTTACCATGCCATATCTCATACGGTGTGGTAGGAACGGTTTTAGAGGGAACCCTATTCAGTAGATAAATTGAAGTTAACAATGAGTGTCCCCAAAGAAAATCAGGGAGGTCTGTGAAGCTCATCATGGATCGAACCATATCCAATAGAGTCCGATTTCTCCATTCTGAAACCCCGTTGAGTTGAGGTGTTCCTGGTGGAGTCCATTGAGAGACTATGCCATTTTCCTTGAGATAGTCTAGGAATTTCCGGCTAAGGTATTCACCTCCTCGATCTGATCGAAGAACCTTAATGGGTTTTTCCAGTTTGTTTTTCTACTTCATGTCTGAATTCTTTGAACTTTTCAAAAGCTTCAGACTTGTGTCTCATAAGATACACATACCCATACCTAGACAGATCATCGGTAAAGGTAATGAAGTAGACAAAATTGCCTCTAGCCGGCACATCAAATGGGCCGCACACATCAGTATGTACTAGGGCAAGGAGATCTGTGGCCCTCTCCCCATGTCCAACAAAAGGGAGTTTAGTCATTTTGCCTTGAAGACAAGATTCACAAGTTGGATATGACTCAAAAGTCAATGGACTCAATAGCCCATTTTTCTCCAATTTGTTGATCCTATCTTCTGCTATATGACCTAATCTCAGGTGCCATAGATATCTGTCGTTTGGACTATCCCTAGGTCGTTTGGCATTCACGTTTTGCTCGATAGTTAGAAACAGGTACATCAATATGTAGCTGATAAAGACCATTAATAAGGAAACCATTTGCAATTTTATTTCTTTCATAAAGAATGTTACAATGGTCCTTAAAGAAGGTAATCACATAGCCTTCTTGTGCTAAGCATGAAACAGAAATCAAATTCCTGCTAGCTGCAGGCACATAATAACAGTCTTTCAAAACTAAGTCTAAACCAGATGGTAATCGAAGAGGGTATGTTCCCACGGCTACTGCAGCAACTCTTGCTCCATTACCGATGCGTAGGATCATGTCTCCATCCCTCAGCCTCCTGCTATCCTCAAGACCCTGCATGGAAGTGCACAGATGAGCACTAGAACCAGAGTCAAGCACCCAACTGGATGCAGAAGAAACCGTAAGGTTAGACTCAATAACGAGCATACCTCCAGAAGGACCTTCCTTCTTGTTCTTCAGGGTGGCCAGGTAAGTAGGGCAGTTCCGCTTCCAATGGCCGTCGCTGTTGCAATGGAAACACTTTCCTTTGACATCGGCCTTTTCTTCTTCGGTTCTGCCTTCTTCTTCTTTGATCCTTCCACCTTCTTGCTTTTTCACAGACTTCTTTTTCTTTCCATAAGACTTTCTTTTGGAAGAAGTCCGTTCCATAGCAAGAACTGAGCCTTTAGAACCTTTCATAGAAAGCTCAGCGGTAACCAGCATATTCATTAATTCGGCCAAGGAATTTTGAAGTTTATGCATGTGGTAATTCATGATGAATTGCCCATATGCATCAGTCAAGGATTGCAGAATAATATCATTCTGCAGATCCAAGTCTAACTTCACACCGAGCTTCTCAAGCTCTTCCATGTCCTTGATCATTGTCAGACAGTGATCTTGGACTGACTGCCCATCACGCATCTTAGCCTTAAAAAGTCATTTCGTGACTTGATATTTGGCTGCGCGACTCTGTTCACCAAACATCTCCTGCAGGTGAGCCAACATTTGGCGAGCAGTCCCGATATCTTCATGTTGGCGCTGGAGCTCATCAGACATCGAGCCCAACATGTAATATCTGGCCTTATTATCTTCGTCTATCCATTTTTTCCAGAGACGCTCTCTGTTCAATGGATGGACGGGCTGGTAAGGTGGGAGGGTCCTGGTCCAAAATACATGGGTTAACTTCTCGAAACCCAAAATAATTTTGTAGTTCCTGAGCCAATCTTTATAATTGGGTCCAGGTCAGTCTATGTGTGTCCAGGATACGTGCCAATGGGTTGGACGCAGACATTTTTCCTGTAGAGAGTCAAAGATTCTAGTTAGATACTGTAATTATGACTTGACCAATTTATTTAGGGAATTTTATTTTTAAACAAATTAGCTCCCACTATTTTCTCGGATCCCTACACTCCCTCTGTAGAGATGCAAAAATCTCCACGATTAATGATTTCTAGTGGGTGGTGCGGTCTCACCAACTGACTCATCACCTCACCTAACAGTTATTGGTGATGGGTTAGCCAATGAGTGAACAACTCTTGTTCAATGATTCTCTAATCATGGTGCACCCAAACTTGGTCTCTAATTCATGAATCTCACCGTATCCAGAATATTGATCCACTCCTTAGTTAAGTCAGACCCACCATTTGCATAGACTGGGTTCCTAATTGAGTCTCTCACCGTATCCGAAATATTGAGCCCAACTCATCCTCCAGCCCATAGCATCCAATGCCTAATAGACATGGTTGCATCTTTCCGGTGCAACTGAGCCACTGTATCCAGCCGAGAACAATCAACCCCGGGAAGGGCCCGCACATCTACAATGGTGGAAGACCTCAGACTTAATCTTTTCTTAGGGAGAATTGATTCAGGTCTCATTAAACTAGACTTGTCATAGTCATAACAATTATGACTAACCTAGTGGCATGGGTTAGCTCGGATTATTGACCACCTCAGATCAGAACTGTGTCAACAGATATGGCCAGGTAAGTGAGACCGGTGGAAGGAATATGCCATTAACTCGTACAAGAATGCATTCAGGTCGAGTAGCTTCCAATTAAAAATCCAGTCGGTCGTATGTGCCAAACTTACCTTAGACACCAAATTGTTGAGTCCAGAACCAATTGGGTTAGCCTACAATCCAGACTCTAACCTCTGAGCCTAATTAGGTCTTGCTTGATCGTGACTCGATCTTGACCCAGACTTAATCCTATTAGGCTGGTCAATTTAAGCATTGTTGATCCCATCTAACCAACTCTTGATTCGGTTTGATCAACCGCTTAGACCTAATTGAGCTACCCAAGCCCGAACCCAGTATTATGAATATGTCTTAGATCTGAAATTCTCAATTTTAGACCTAATTAATATTTCCATAATCTTAATTTTTAATTAAGTAGGGTTCATAAACAAAATATGCACAATAAATCCTAGGGTTTCAGGATCTAGGGTTTTGCAGAAAGTAAGTTTTGGGTTTCTGATTAAGGACGAACACGCAGCACCCCTACACATCATAAGAACACCCCATCGAATGGAAAGAGAGGGCCTTTAAACCCTTCTTCGTTCTTATGACCGGACGGCCAAGAGGAACGCCTTAATCAGGAACATGCAATACTACAAAACAGTTTTAGATCTATATCATATATCTCATATACAAATTAGATCTAATCATGGCATATTTTGCATACATCTCATGTATCGAATCATGCATGTTTTTCAGATCTAAATTATCTCATAATAATCTAAAAAATTAGATTTAAATTGATCTAATCAAAATAAATTCTAATCTAGACAATTATGTAGAACTATTCTACAACTAGTCTAGACATGCATCTATCATATCTCATATGATATTTAAAATTAAATAATTTTTATTTGCTATTTTTTAGATGTTATTATAACCATTATAATATCAAAAAAAATAGTAAATAAATAGATCTAAAATATGATTTAATCAAATTAAATTAAAAAACATGCAAGACTATTCTATAGAACTATTCTATTTTAGAACTAGTCATGCATATTTTCTAATCTTAGATCCAAATCATTTAATTTTAATTTTTTCTGATTTCAGATCTGATCACATCTCATGTGACATCTGAAAATCACTTTATTTTTTAATTAAAATAAATTTAAAATCAGATCTAAACATTTTTAGAACCTTGGCTCTGATACCAGTTGAAGGGAAAAATCCTGATTTTTCCGGACCAGGTTCGTTCAGATCTGATCAGATCAAGAGATATATTTCAAAAATTTTTTCTTTGATCTAATCAGATCTTGATATATTTTAGATCTGAATTCTTATTATTTTAATAAATTAAAATAAAAATTTAGATAAATTAAATCAAATTTAATTTACCTTGATTGGGTAATCCTATTACCCGTTGATGATCCTGTATTGCAGCGGAAGGTTCTGGATCTAGCCACGCAAGTGCCTGGCCTCTACCGGTATCCACTCGGGCTGGATCTGGAGATCCTCTTCTTCTCTATCACATCTCCAAAAATTAGATCTGGATCTGATCTGGAGGATCTTCAAAACTCCTTTTGAAGATCAGCAGTCGTCCTTTGCAGCAGTGCAGCCTTCTAGCTTTCAGTCGCCTTTCTTTGATCTGGATCGCACCAACCAAAAATCCAAAACTCCTTTTGGACGTGGAGAGGAAGGGGAGAAGGTGGTTTGGCATGGAGGAAGAGGGGAGAGGCAGCCTTGGGGCATGGGGAATTGTTATTCAATCATTACTTTGAGTTGGGCGCAGGGTCTTATTTATAGACTAAGCTGTGATCCAACTCCTCTTCTTCCCAACCAATCACAACCCTTTGTGAAATCAGATCTAAATCTGATTGGTGGGAATAGAGTCCCCTGGATTCCTCCTTAGAGGGTGCCTAAGACCAGTCAAAGTTGGTTCTTAGGAGAACTCTAATTGGAATCCAAAAAGGAGATGGAGTCCCTTGTCCAACAAGGACTCCTAGGCGCCTCCAACTTGGGCACACGCCAAGGGTGGCGTGCGCCCTCTTCCTTGCCAGGTTCTGGCAGGGGACAGGCCCCCACCAGCTCTCCAATAGGTGCATGACATGTGGTCAAAAGTCAAAGTGTCAATGGTCAACATTTGACCAGTCAAAGGTAGACTTTTGACCCAAAGTCAAAGAACAAGAAATGGCAGGTGACCAAAAATGGCAGGTAATGTCTTACAAAATAAGACAACCTTTTCTGACTTGGACAACCTCCAGTCAGACCATATGAAGGCCTCTGATTGAGCACAAACTCCTTTGGCTCAGTCAGGACAACTTATTTATGATAGTAAAAGAAGAACGTTAGGTTCAATCGAGTGCTAGCACGATTTTCTTGAACCTAATTGAATCTCATTCAGATCAATTGAACTAGATCAGTTCAATTGATGATCACCAGATTCAAACCCTTGTTTGTGTGTGACCCAGTTAGGTTCAGTTCTGTATGGTAATGGGATATGTCATGATCTCTATCATCGACATCATCGAAACTCCTTTCGATGGATCAGAACTCTTCTGATTCGAACAGCTAGAATGATCGATCATCTAAATCATTCTAATTGCTCCCAAAATCCACCAGTGACACCTAGCAGTATATGGTGGCAACCCATCAGAGCTGAATGCGAACCTCTTGGTGCAGCTACCTGTGTGATTAAGTTCTTCTATCTTGAGCCCCGATCAGATTAGGGTTAAGGTAAACTCGTCAAACCCTAGTCTCTGTCATATGATGTAATCATTCGATTCGAGTCCGAATGTGAAAATCTAAATAGAAACTCTTTCTATTATTTCACTCTGCCATGGCCATGGGCTTCTGGACTTGATTCTCATGATCATCATAGGGCTGCTCCTCTACCACCGAGGTAGATAGATTCCATCTTGATGCAATCCAGTTCCTACAATGAACATGCTATAGCCAACATACACCTCAGGGTTCCATATGGCTAGGAGATCCGAGTAATGGTGTGTAGTCAAACTATAACACCCTCAAGGTGAACTGCCGATGCACCTCAGGTCAAAGAACCAGACACACACTACTGCAGCATCGAGTCAGTCATTGACGAGAAGGTAGACTCCCTAATGACTACTCGAGGTGGTCACGCTCAGTGCCCTCGTTCTCTAACGAGTACCTGTACTCTCGCTCCGGTGTCTCCACACCGTAGACTCAAGACTCATCTACTAAAGAGAAGCGATTGTACACCAACCTTCCAGATCAATCACCATCCTCATGATGATCCTATGGTCGAGAGCATTTTATGAGTTAACAATGATTATTCATGTCTTAAATTTTCAACTCTTGAAAATATGAATTATCATTATCATTAACTCAAAGGATTATCACAGACACTAAATACACATATGTGATAGAAAATAACCCATTTTATTGATATTAGTCAAAATTATAATTTTGCCCCTAGAAGTGTATTACAAGTGCAGCCAATTCTGGATTCTATGGCACATATATCTAATAGAGACTTTCTCGACGATGCTGTGGTCGAAACTTGAGGAGTTGTACATAGTAAAGTCGCTCACAAACATGCTATTCCTTTACAGGTAGTTCTACCAACTATGGATGGACAAAGGCCAAAGCATATGGGAGCATTTATCCAACTTTCAGAAGATTCTCACTGACCTTCTCAGCGTTGGCAAAAAAGTTAAGAAGAAGACTAGGACGTTGGTCTTGCTAGCATCGCTTCTTCCTTCGTACGAGTCCTTGGTGACTGCTCTTCTAGTAGAAAAGAGTACCATCAAGATGGACGAAGTCACTGCAGCAATACTCTAGAGCGAGATTCTCAGGAGGAAGAACTTAATTTCGAGCTCAGATGGCGACAGCTCAGTTTTGGCAGTTTTTAGAGGAGAAGAAGGCAGTAGATGGAGCGACAGAGGATCGCGAGGAAGATGATCGAGGTCCAAGACAAGGGACCTATTGGTGTAGAATCTAGTTGATGCCGAAACTGAGCTAGAGCTGGAGAAGATAATGTCACCGATGGAAACCTGCAAGACAAGTCCTGACCGGAGTCGGAGATGGTGGCTCTGATAAGATCCTCTGACGATCAAGTCAGTTCTTCTGACTAACAGCAATGGAGTGCTCAGAAAAGAAAGTGGTAGAGTTTTGAGAAGAAGAAGAGATCTCTGAAGAGAAATGTATCTGGAGGATCCCTTTTATAGGTGGAGCCTGTAACAGACTGAGAGAGACAGCCGTAATCGTCAGGTAGTGGGTTGCTCGAGGCCACATGGGGTTTGTTATGGAGGGTAATGTTTGTTGTCGCGATGTGCCAATTCATTGGGATTTAATAGTTGAAGTTCGGAGGAGTAAAAGTCGAATGGCAAGGAACTTTGGGTTATGTCAATCTCAGAGGAGTTCAGACTCCCCTAAGATAGTCTGTGTGCAAGTTGCTTCATGCTATGTATAGAGCCGGATTCGTGTAGGTGAGAAGACCCTTTTGGGTGACTACAGAAAGTTCGATTGAAAGGGGGTTCGAAAGCTCTACGATTGGAGAAATCTTGTAGGAAGTCTGCTAGAGAAGTCTGAGAGCGGATCTGCTGGAGGAATCCGAAAGTAGATCTGCTGGAGGAATCTGTGTGTAGATCTGTTGGAGGAAGAACCTAAAGGGGAATTCGTCTGATGAAGGAGTCCAACTGAAGGAGAAGTCCAGAAGGAGTTCGACTGATGGAGAAGTCCGAAAGAAGTTTAACTGAAGCTCTTCTGTGATTACAAGTTACATTCAGTTAAGCATAAGACTGAACTTTGGCGGGAGCGAGGTTTACCCGCAACAATAGTCCCCCTACTCCCGAGTTCAAAATTTGAAGAAAGGAAGTAAAAGGCAACTGCTGAAGTTCTTTCCTGGGTCCCCACGCTCGTTTGGACGAGATGCCTTGGCATTTACCGCATTGACGTCGAAGCTTTTTAAATCCAAAATGGGTTTGAGAAGACGGCTCTTCGTGTTTCCCACCGAAACTCTACTTCAGGTACGGCACCATAAAGACTTCGTCTGTCACCACTTCTATATCATGATGAGTGGGACATGCGGTACATGCTGATCGGCCAAAGTCGATCCACTTCTATGAGCAGGAAGAAGAAGAATAAGAAGGTGTAGAAGCATGCTGGGAGATCAACGTAGGATCAGACTAAGAAACCCAAGCTCGATAAGAGGTAAGTGGAGTGCTTCTATTATAAGAAGCAGGGACACTGGAATAAGAATTGTCCTTAATACATTACCTCCCTAAATTCGAACAGGCTGAAGAAGAACCAATCTATTACTGGATAAGATAATTATATAATAACTTCTTATAATTTCTCAATTTATGATACTATTGACTGGATATTGATACTGGAAGCACTTATCATATTTTCAATTTATTGCAAGATTTATAGGTTAGTAGGAGGTTTGAAGAAGATGAGAGATTCCTGAACGTTGGAGATAGAAGACAAATTCTAGCTTTAGCTTTAGAAATCATAAAGCTTATATTGAACTCTCATACTGTTATTCTTAATGAATATCACTTTTGTCCAAGTTTTTTATTGAATATTATTTCTATAGGCCTTTTGGTTAAAAATGATTATGAAATTTTAATAAAAAAAATTTTTAATGTCATTTTGAATGGTGTTATTATTTTTACTGAATAATTGAAAAATGGGATTTACTTTTTATCATGTCTTATTAATATGGTCTATTCCACCAGCAAATACTCTAGAATATATAATGTATTTGAAATCTATCTTTGGCAGTATAGGCTAGGTCACATTAATAAGAACAGAATAAATATGTTGACTCAAAAAGAAATCCTTGAAATTAGTGAATGTAAATCACTTTCGATCTGTGAGTCCTATCTTTTTGGGAAAATGACCAAGTCATCTTTTACTAAAAAATGTGAGAGAGCCAGTGAGCTTCTACGTCTAATACATATTGATATATGTAGACCTATGAGCACAAGTACAGTCACACCCCCGATCCAAGATTGCAAGCTAGGGTCATGGCAACTGCCGCATACTTATAGAAAACTCTCCCCATAAGCATGCAAGGCATCTTATCATACTATCATAAAACAGCAGTGGAATAATTAATCATAAATTAAATCTAAAATTTAATTAATTAAAATATAATTATAATATTCTATAAAATTTAACAATGCTTAAAAGATCTTACATCGGTATCAATAAAATTTCTAACTAAAACAAAAGTACCGATTTTCTGCTTTTAATCATCTTGTCAGTCTCTAATCACTCTTCTGTACATATTCCTGTATCATCTTATTTCTCAAGATCTATAAAAATAATAAAATAGGGTAATGAGCTTGATAACCCAGTGAGCAATGATCGCTTCAATTAGATTTTATCAGGCAAATAAAATAAATTATCATTTTGTAGAAAATAAATATATAGAGTTCATCCGTTCAAAATCAATTTTCAATGTACAGTATTATCAAACATTTTTCATGTCAAAATCAATCTTTTCGAGTTTCTTTTAGGTTATCAAATTTTTATCAATCATTCTTTCATTCTTATTAGCCATGAGCTATTATCACATTATCCCTTGGTAGAGTCATAACACCACGTATCTTTTTATGGTGAGCTGCGAATCATCTGGTAGCTATGTCCTTCGGAACCGCTAGTCTATTGGTGGTTAGTCATTGATCTGCTAGCGACATAAACCATCAGGACTAAATCATTGCCAATTTATTAGCCTCCATTGGCGGGGTCCTTCATATAGTCAGACTGGAAGTTCAATTCATCTTAAATTATATTTTTTTTCATAATTCATATTTTTTATTTTATTTTGATAAGATTTCATATAATCATGTGGTATCGAAATTAATCAAGTGTAATCATGCTTTATCATAATATTTCAAAAATAAGATACTTTCAATAACAAAACATTATTTATCAAACTCATGCATCATTTTATAAAACATGTCAAATAAATACATTATAATTTACCGATAAATCTAAAAAAAATAAAATATTATTTACCTCATACGCATTCCAACAAGTCCATATCATTCTTACAATTTTTTTCTAAAATCTTCTATTCATATATCATCTCGTAGTACCCCACTATCGACATCTATAATCCTATATAGGATCAATTTCAATAATTAAAAAGCATACCAATAAATCGAAAAGATGGATTGATGGTAGTCACGTCTAATAATTCGGATCAGTCTGATCATCCTAACCTCATTAATTAAGATTAGACTAGAAGACAGATGATTCAAAGTCTATTTATCCGGATCAAATCGAATTCGAAGTGGTAGGATCGAAAATCTTTTATTAAATTCATAAATCAATTGGAGAGGTAAAGTAAAAAGAAAAAAAACTGTGAAGATCAATCAAGACTAATTAGGCGATATGGCCCAATACTCTAATCAATCAGATCAAGACAATTTAAATCAAATCATGATGGAATAATTTCATAATTAATTTAATAAAGTCATGGATGATAAAATCTACTGGTATCGAATTTGAGCAAGATGGGTGCCGATACACTGTTCGATGAAAATGGTTTAGGACTCTTCACTAGGGTCATTTAAAATCATCACTAATTTTTTTAAAGATTTAGAGAATCCTAGGAAAAAGAGAGAGAATTTTTTTAGAGAAAGAAAAATTCTAGAAAGAGAAAGTAGAAAAAGAAAATTATAGAGAGAGAAAGTAGAGAAGAAAGTTGTAGAGAACAGAAAATTCTTTTCTTTTTTTCTTGCTTTCTTTCTTTTTTTTCTCAAAATTTAATAATCATATTAGAAGGAGAAAAACGGGGAAAAGAAGAGAGAATGAATTTTTAGAGAGAGAAAATGAAATTCAAACTGAGATGGAGAGGAAAGAGGGGAAAAATTTTTTTTTTTTTTTTCTTTCCTTTTTCTTTTTTTTTTTCCTTTCCTTTTCTTTTTTTTTTTTCCTTTTTCTTTACCGTCTTCTTCCTGCGGTTCCGTTTGGAGGAACAGGGGACCGTGAGGTTCCCCCCTTTCTTCTTGGACCGGAGGCAATGGTTGCCGGCTATTGGCCGGCAGCAGCCGGGGCTACAACGGTGCAGCCCGGCGAACTGATACCGGCGGTCGGCGGTGATCGCCGGCATCGGAAAATCAAGAAAAAGAGGGTGACGAAACAGGGGATTTTCAAAAGATTTTTCTCCGGCGAAGCCGGCAGGGGCTTCTAGCACAATAGGAGGGAAGGAAAAAGAGAGGAGAGGGAAAGCCGGACATTACCTTTGTCTCCGGTGGCCTTTTCAACCCGATTTCTGGCGAGCATGATGACGATCCTCGTCGATTGGCTTTGATTTTTGGGTTGGGGACGAGAGGGAAGACATCTTCCCTTTTTATAGAGCCGGTGGGGTGGAGTTTCACTCCTCCCTGGCGTGGATTTCGACTCCAATAGGAGTCGGTCGGGAGGAAGAAGATGACTCCTCTGATTTCTCGTGTTTTTTTTTTCTTTTGGGCGCGCGGGGCGGGGGGGGCGGTGGTTTGGATTTAGAGCTCGCGCATCGCATTTTTTCCTCCTTAAAAAAATTTTCATCCCCAAATTTTTTATTAATCTTTTTTATTTTTTAAACTTATTAAAGTTTAATGCCGCATTAATTAATTCTTCTTATAGATGATCGAAATCAAATTCATCATAAGATAGAAGAATATATTAATATGAATCATAGAGTGATATCCAAATCGATCGAAAGTTGAAGAAAATATTTTTTCTGATCCATGTTTTCAAAAGTTAAAAGATTCATCATTCTAATCTCATCATTGATATTTTGATATTCTAAATTTTAATACAACTTGATCCGTAAATTATTTTATAAGAAAAAAGTCGATATCTTAAAAGTATATCCTAATTAGAACAATTTATTTTTTGAAATCAAAATTGATATCTTAATTTCAAATAAGGATATTAAGTTTCTTTCTAAAACTATCAGTTGCTCATGATTTAATCAATATACCATAAGATTATAAACAAACCTTATTGTATTCTCAATATATGAATGCTCGAGGATAAGAAAACCTAAGATCAAATTTAAAGATCGATAAACGATCTTAATTCTTTCTAATATATAGAAAATATAGGATTTAATTCCTAAGATAAAAAAATCTATCTCTAGATATTCCAAATCCAAAATCAAAAATCAAAGGTTCACTCATCAAGACTCATGGTGCTAATTCTTAATATAATAGACATAAGATCTACTTCTAAAAATTATATAGCGATATCCAAAATAATCCAAAGTCAAGATTATTGTCATTTCCATTATCAATGATTTTTTTTTCTTTTTGTAGAATCAATCAAATCATATCATCTATGATAACTTTTGACTTAAAGAATCAATATTATTAACTAGCTCAAAATAATCTGGATCATCATGCTTTCGCTGTGTACTCTAATCTAACAATCAAATTTTCTTAAATTCATGAAACGACTTTCGATCAAAATGTATTATTATGTATTGAAAAGATTCCAAATTTATTTTCTAAGGAGGTCAAAAGAACTTTTAAGTTTTGTTCTTAATACATATTGAGCACATCCATCTAAATCATTTTTTTAAATCAATATATATTTTTTCAAAACCATGATATAAGCTAAAGATAAACTTTCAATTCTCATCTCCACTTTTGCCTCGTGCATAACCATCTTAATTAATCATTGAATCCAATATCACCTTCAAACCATCACATAGGTCTACTATAGTCCAATATGAATCAAATCTTAGTTCTAATATCAATTCAATTAAAAAATTCCAAATCAAATTCCTATAAATCAATTCAATAAGGAAATCCATCGATGCTCTGCCAGGTTAAGACATAAATCAAAACATATAACTAATTTCAAATCATAATTTTTTCTAAAGTTTTTTTCATCAAGATTCTTACTATTTATCAAACATCCTTTCATAACAATCATACAAGCCTTTTAAAATCAAATTTCTATATAATTCTAGATTTATCAAGGACCTCAATATCAAAGGCAAAAGAACTTCAATCAATTCATAAACCCAAACTTTGAATTGAATTTTCATATATACCCTATAATCTTCAACAGACATTAATAATATATATTACTTAGATCCAAAGATAACAATTAAAATTGTTAGTGATTTTACTGAGATGGATCCTCTATAATCTCAAAATAAAATTTATTTCTTTCATTAGAAACAAACTTATTCGCAATATTCTCAAATATGCATTCCTCTTAACATGTCGATTAATACGTGATCCACATATCGAGTTCAACTTCGAAAAACATTCTAATAAGATATCATAAAAGATTTTCTTAGTCCAACCTAGAATAACATTTTATCACTGAATCTTTACCTTATCACTTATAATCGTCTGCTCAACTATGAACAATATCGTAGTACTACTCCATTATCGAATTTGAGCTTATAATTCACTTGAACAACTAAAAATCAAATTAAGAATTATACATAACAAAAATTTCATAATCAATCATCATGCAACTTCTTTAGATCAAAATCCAAATAACATGAACCATAGATTATCAATCATATATCAAATTCTCTGAATAATTATTCTTAAGTGATCTTTTTATTTTTAATCACGAAGCTTAGTCAAAAAATCATGAAAACAACTTATACTGTAATTATCATTGATCAACATCCCAATTTTTTTGATGTCTATCCATCTATACTTATCCTATTCATTTTTAAGGATCATAATTTATCCACTTATGCTCTAATACCACTTAAAATTATCACACTCCCAATCCAAGATCGTGAGCTAAGGGTCATGGCAACTACCGCACACTCATAGAAAACTCTCCTCATAAATATGCAAGACATCTTATCATACTATCATAAAACAGTAGTGAAATAATTAATCATAAATTAAATCTAAAATTTAACTAATTAAAATATAATTATAATATTTTATAAAGTTCAATAATGCTCAAAAGATCTTGCGTTGGCATTAATAAAATTTCTAACTAAAATAAAAGTACCGATTCTCTACTTCTAATCATCTTGTCAATCTCTAATCACTCTTTCGTACAAATTTCTGTATTATCTTATTTCTCAAGATCTATGAAAATAATAAAATAGGATAATGAGCATGACAGCCCAGTAAGCAATGATCACTTCAATTAGATTTTATCAAGCAAATAAAATAAATCATCATTTTGTAGAAAATAAACACATAGAGTTTATCCGTTCAAAATTAATTTTCAATGTACAGTATTATCAAACATTTTTCATGTCAAAACAATCTTTTCGAGTTTCTTTCAGGTTTTCAAATTTCTTTCAAGTTATTAAATTTTTATCAATCATTCTTTCATTCTTATCAGCCAGGAGCTATGTCCACATTATCCCTATGGTAGGATCATAACACCACGTATCTTTTTGTGGTGAGCTGTGAATCATCTGACAGCTATGTCCTTCAGAACTGCTGGTCTGCTGATGGTTAGTCACTGGTCTGCTGGCGACATAAATTCTCAGGACTAAATCATTGCCAACGTATTAGTCCCCATTGATGGGATCCTCCACATAGTTAGGCTGAAAGTTCAATTCATCTTAAATCATATTTATTTTTATAATTCATATTTCTTATTTCAATTCAATAAGATTTTATATAATCATATGGTATCGAAATCAATCAAGTATAATCATGCTTTATCATAACATTTCAAAAATAAGATACTTTCAATAACAAAACATTATTCATCAAACTCATATATCATTTCATAAAACATGTCAAGTAAATACATTATAATTTACTGATAAATCTATAAAAAATGAAATATTACTTACCTCATACGCATTCTAACAAGTCCATATCATTCTTGCAATTTTTTTTCAAAACTTCTATTCATAGATCATGTCATAGTACCCCACTATTGATATCTACAATCCTATATAGGATCAATTTCAATAATTAAAAAGCATATCAATAAATCGACGAGATGGGTTGATGGTAGTCACATCTAATAATTTGGATTAGTTTGATCATCCTAACTTCATTAATCAAGATTAGACTAGAAGACAGATGGTTCAGAGTCTATTTATTCAGATCAAATCAAATTCAAAGTGATAAGATCGAGAATCTTTTATTAAATTCATATATCAAGTAGAGAGATAAAGCCAGAAGAGAAAGAAACTATGAAGATCAATCAAGACTCATTAGGTGATATGGCCTGATACTCCGATCAATCAGATCAAGATAATTTAAATCAAATCATGATGGAATAATTTCATAATTAATTTAATAAAGTCATGGATGATAAAATCTACCAGTATTGGATTTGAGCAAGATGGGTGTCGGTACGTTGTCCGACGATAATGGTTTAGGACCCTCTTCACTAGATTCATTTAAAATCATCATCAATCTTTTCAAAGATCTAGAGAATCCTAAAAAAGAGAGATTATGAAGAAATAAGTAGTCTAGAAAGAGAATTTTTTAGAGAAAAAAAATTTTAGAGAGAGAAAGTAGGGAGAGAAAATTATATAGAGAGAAAGTGGAGAGAAAAAGTTGTAGAGGAGAGGGAATAATTTTTTTCTTCTTTATTTTTTTTCTTTTCTTGCTTTCTTTCTTTCTTTTCAAAATTCAATAATCATATTAGAAAGAGAAAATAGGAGAGAGGAAGAGAGAATGAATTTTTTAGAGAGAGAAAGTGGGATTCAGATTCAAAGGATGAAGAGAGGGAAGAGAGAGAAAATCTCTCTCTTCTTTTCTTTCTTTTTTTTTCTTTTTCGCTTTTCTTTTCTTTTCTTTTCTTTTCTTTTTCTTTTCCTTTTCCTTTTCCTTCTTCTTCCTGTGGTTCCGTTTGGAGGAATAGAGACCGTGAGGTCCCCTCGATGATATAGGATTGCTGAAGTCCTTTCCTCAGTTGATCAATAATATTCTTTTCGAATGTTACAAGGTTAAGAGAAATAACATTGTTAAAAAGACTTTCATAGTTATATCTAGTAAGTATGTTGGTTGATCTTTTTATTTATACACTTTGATTTATTAAATCAACCAAAGCATTACAATCATAATAAATAATATTTGGAATAGGTTTATTAACTAATCTCAGATAATAAATTCGTAATGTCTTAGCTTCTTTATAAGTTGTATCAGAAGCTATGATCTTAGCTAATGCAGTGTTTCAGACATCATAGTTTGTCTGCTTGATCCCTTGGAGATAGCAACTTCTCCTCATATATATATATATATATATATATATATGGAGCCGTTCAATCTAGGAAAGTATTATAGTTATTAAACTGATATTTTAGATTTCAGCAAAGATGAGTTTTTTATTTAGAAATTTCTTAACTTCTTCTTTTAGGAGGGAAACTACCTCCATGGACATAGTAGATCCTTCAAAATACGAAGTAGAACAATGGCTTGTCCCCAAAGTACCCCTCAAATATGTCTACAAAACCAAAATAGTTGAAAAAATAATCCAATCTCAAAAGAGCATGAACTCATCCCTCTAATCAACTAAGAATTAATTTCAAATCTTAAAAACAAATATGAGTTTCTCCACCTAGGATTAGTCCAAATAGTAGTGAAACTACTAATCAGAAGACACATTAATAGTACCATCTTAATGTGCCTTAAGGATGGTAGATTCACTAATTATCATGACTCAATCTTATGAATGGTAGAATCAAGTTTGTTTGATAGACCAGTCTATTGCAACTGTAATACAGATCTAATTATCAAAATCAAGATAGAAACATCCTAAAAGCCTTAGAATTAGAAATTAAATTTCATGGCTTAAACATGCTGCCGTTATCTTATCCAGCTGCAGTTTTAATTAGGATATATTTTAAAACTGTAAATACCCTCAACCACATAAGAGCTCTCAATAAAAGCCTTAGAATTAGAAATTAAATTCCATGGCTTAAACATGCTACCAAGATCTTATCCAGCTGCAGTTTTAATTAGGATATATTTTAAAACTGTAAATACCCTCAACCACATAAGAGCTCTCAATAAAAGAGTCTTTGAACAAATAGATTATTTCCAAACTGATCCAACCAAAGGCAATGTTTTATCCCTAGAACATTAATTCAGGATCAAGTTCATCTTCTTGAAGATTGGCTTATTAAGAAGTCAGCCCCAATGATTAGGCAAGAGCAAAGCCAACTTGAGACAATCACCACAACACAGGAAGGTGATGTTTCAATTTGGTTTAATAGAATGAGGATGCAAAGGAGCAATAGTTATAGGATTGAACTCCCAACTATTCCTTCAATATCAACTCCTTCCATTGCCCCGTCAAGGTAAAGTTGGTCAATAGATGTCAATCTAGCCTAAGTAGACTAAGTAGACCCTAGGCCCAACATACCTCAACCTATTTACCAGGAATCAGTCCAAGTAAAGTCTCCAAACATGTCTCCAACCTACTCTCAAATGGGTGACCCAGAAATCAATGGTGTTAACATAGAATTCATCATAGATAAAGACCTCCTTAGGAGAGAGTTCTATGCCAAATACAACAAAACCAAAAGAGAAGAATTTTTCAAAAAATACAATAAAACTCAAAGAGATGAAATCCAAGCCAAATATTATTCATTTATGAACTCAATCAGGGACCACATTGGATTCTTTGATTGGTTTGAAATGGATAATAGACCAAAACAATTAAATATGTTAAAAGACAAAATTTTGGTTTCCTAGAAAGATGGTAAATGTAGAGTAGTAGAAAGGATTCATCCACCTTTCTAAAAAGTAAAAGTCTCTATTAGAGAAACCCAGGTGATCACAAGCACACTCAAAATCAAGAGTGATCTACTTGAGTCTGTCAATAGTAGGGACATCAAAAGTATTATAGAACAAAACAATTTTACCAACCAAAATTTCAAAACAATAGGAGACCAGCTCACAAGGATAGAAGAAAAGATAGAAGAAAAAACTCAAGAAACTAAATCTTCAAGCACCACACCAATATTCAAACCATTTGAAGTGTCTAAAAAACATAGTGAACAAATTCTGGGGAAAGATTTGTTAAGGGAAGTTAACAAATGGTTAGAAACCTCGAAACTTATTCACAATGTTCTTGATACACCACAAAAAGGTTATCCACCCTTTTTCAGACAAGCTATTTTGGTACTGACCCAAGAGGATGATACCCAAAGTCAGTCTATAGACCAAACCCATAATGCGGATTTTGGTTCTAAATCAAGCTTACCCTGAAGGAAAAATCTTCTAGATCTAAATCATATTCAGATGCAGTCTAGGAAGAATAGATATAAGTTTAAAAAAATTTCATAACAATTATAAAATAGACCTCGATACGTAGTAGAATTAAAATCGAGGTGCTGAAAATTCTACAATGCTATTTTGCGAAATCCAAAAGTATGGATTCTCTACTTCGCACGCATGCCACATGATGTAAAGAAGAAGGATGAGATGTTGGGTGCCACACTAGGAAGGAGGGAGAGGAGGAGGTGTTAGGATTTGATCCCATGCCCTAGAGGAACACCACACAGGAGAGGTTGTGCCTAGAACTTTTTCCAATACCAAGACCTTTCTCTACCTCATGCCCAAGAGCTTTGGATCATCATACACCATGCCAAAGGGGTCCCTCTCTTTTATAATTGATGCCCAAGACCTGATATAATCCTTATTAAGTAAGGATTCTAATCATAACAACTTTAACTAGTCAAATCTTACTTCAAGTAGGAGATCTAAGGTGATCTCCTAATTTTATTAGGAGATATGGTTGGCGCCAACTATTGGACCTTTCTTTATGCCGCTCAAACCAAGGCTCATGGCTGAATAACTCCAGGCCCAACCCCCTCTTGGTTGGCCATATATGAGAGAGAGTCTCAGTGGTCAAAGCCACTAGTTGACCAAATCAAATTTAGTCTAAATTAGATCCAAGTCAAATTTGATTCGAACTCAATTTGAAATAGCTATTTAACCCAAATCCAATTGAAATTTTAGGTCCAAGTCTATCTTAGATAATTAATCCAATTAGCCTTAATTAAATTAAGTCTAATTAATTTAGATCTGATGTAAAATTAATCATGATTTGAATTCAATCTCTCATTAAACCTTAGATCTTTTTAAGTCAAACTCATCCTTAGAATTAATTCTGAACCGCATGGCCAATGCTAGCTAGGCATAGTCAGTATTTAACTCTATATGACTATTAAATTAATTATTTAATTAAGTAAATCTATTTGTTTAATCAAGTCAATCACTTTCAGATTGAACATATAGATATTAGGTCAATTCTTTTCTATATTGCATGACTCCATAGGTTCGAACACTAAGCTAGTAGTATAGGAACTAATTTTTTATACTAATCCAAATGACTATCTAGCAAGGATATCTAACATTCGGATAGGTCAAATGATTGTAAAGCAATATTCAAGAACCTTAGTATATAGTTATTGCATAATTCATTCCTTTGACCCTTAATGCTCAGAACGACCTAGGATTTAATTATCAATCTTAAAATAGTGATCCATATTGTATTTCAACCTTTCTCAAATTCTGTGACAATCACATAGATTACCTTGGCTAAGATTTTACTGAATTGAAATATAGTGAAGCATTACCTTTCTTTAACGGAGGAGTCAATCCCATCTTAATTCACACACCAACTTAGCAAATATTTGACTGTACCCAGAAATCTTCCATCACTATTTTAGAAATATAAATAGTTCGCATCAAAGTATAATGAGTTACTTGCAATTCACCATGATGATCTCAGGTCTGGAAGGACACTTATGCCCGTATCTTTTACGAGCATATCTTGATAGTAGAGAGCCTAGCAGGTGAGTCACTGTTAGGTAATGATGTACTCCTACATCTCACCTATATGCCATATCAGTATTGTTGGTGCAGAATCTGGTTGACGTCAGATCGAGCTAGAGTTGAGGAAGAAGAGGTCACCGATGGTGATCTGCAAAATAAAATCCCATCTGAAGTTGATGGTGGTGGCTTCGGTAGGATCCTCTGACGATCAAGTCAGCTCTTCTAGCCAAAATAAATGGAGTGCTCAAGCAAGAATTTAGTAGAGTTTTGGAAAGGAGAAGAGAGCTTAGAGAAAATGTATCTGAAGGATTTTTTTTTTAGACAGAGCCTATAGCAGACTAATAGTGATAGCCGTAATCGTCAGATAGCAGGCTGCTCGAGGCTGCTTGTAGTAGACTGACAGTGACAGCCGTAACCATCCGATAGCGGGCCACTCGGGGCCGTCTATAGCAGACTGATAGTGACAGTCATAACTATCTGATAATGGATCACTCGGGATCACGTAGAGTTTGTTACAAAGAGAGGTATCCATTATCGTGATGTGTCCATTCGTTAAGATTTAATAGTCAAAGTTTGGAGGAAGTAGGCTTTGATTGGTGAAGAGCTTTGACATACATCAATTTTAGTGGAGTTCGGACTCTTAAAGAAAATACGGCTAGAAAGGATCATCTAGAAGGAATACTACTTGAAATCTAAAAGTAATCCACTGAAAAAATCTAGATGGAGTTTGACTGATGGAGAAGTTCAGAAGGAATTCGGCTGGTGGAAAAATCTGACTAAAGAAGAAGCTCGAATGGAGTTCGACTCTTGGAGGAATCTGGATGGAGTTCAAAAGAAGCTCAGTTGCTAGAGGGGTCCGAAAGGAGCTTGGCTGCTAGAGAAGTCTGATTGAAGGAGAAGGTCGGAAGGAGTTCGACCGCTGGAGAGGTCCAAAAAGAGTTTAGATGAAGCTCGACTGGGATTCGATCGCTGGAGGGAGCATTCTCGATCGAAGCACTTCCATGATTATCAATTATATTAGACTAAGCATCAGATTGAACTTCGATGGAAGCGGAGTTTATCCCCAGTAATAGTCCCCCCACTCTCAAGTTTGAAATTTGAAGGAAGAAAGTATAAAAAAAGATGACTGCCAAAGTTCTTTTTCGAGCTCTGCATCCATTGACATTGAAGCTCTGGGGAGATCTTATCTCCAGCCAAGGTTGAAGAAGATCTTATCTTCTATTGATGTTGAAGCTCGGGGGAGATCTTATCTTCGATCAAGATTGAAGGAGATTTTATCTCCTGTTGAGGTTAACGTTGAAGATCGGAGGAGATCGTATCTCCAACCGAGGTTGAAGGAGATCTTATCTTCTATTGATATTGAAGCTCGGAGGAGATCTTATCTCCAACCAAGGTTGAAGAAGATCTTATCTCTTGTTGAGATTGACGTTGAAGCTTGGGGGAGATCTTATCTCTAGTCGAGGTTGAAAGAGATCTTATCTTCTATTGAGATTAACGTTGAAGCTCAGGAAAGATCTTATCTTCAACTGAGGTTGAAGAAGATCTTATCTTCTATTGACGTTAAAGCTCAGGAGAGATCTTATCTTTAGTCGAAGTTGAAAAAGATCTTATCTCCTATTGAGGTTGACGTTGAAGCTCGAGGAAGATCTTATCTCCAGCCGAGATTGAAGGAGATCTTATCTCCTACTGAGGTTGACGTTGAAGCTTTGGAGAGATCTTATCTTCAGCCAAGGTTGAAGGAGATCTTATCTCCTACTGAGGTTGATGCTGAAGCTTGGAAGAAATCTTATCTTCAGTCGAGGTTTAAGGAGATCTTATCTCCTTTTGACATTGAAGCTCGGAAAAGATCTTATATATCCAGTCGAGGTTGAAGGAGATCTTATCTCCTATTGAGGTTGACATTGAAGCTTGAAGGAGATCTTATCTCCAGTCGAGATTGAAGGAGATCTTATCTCCTACTGAGGTTAACATTGAAGCTCGGGAGAGATCTTATCTTCAACTAAGGTTGAAGGAGATCTTATCTCCTATTGAGGTTGAAGTCCCTAGAAGCTCGGGGAGATCTTATCTCCAGTCAAGGTTGAAGGAGATCTTATCTCCTATTGACGTTGAAGCTCGAGGGAGATCTTATCTCCAACGAAGGTTGAAGGAGATTTTATCTCATGTTGAAGTTGACATTGAAGCTCAGAAAAGATCTTATCTTCAGCTGAGGTTGAAGAAGATCTTATCTCCTGCTGAGGTTGACGTTGAAGCTCGAGGGAGATCTTATCTCCAACCGAGGTTGAAGAAGATCTTTTTTTTCTTACTGAGGTTGACATTGAAGCATGGGAGAGATCTTATCTCCAACTGAGGTTGAAGAAGATCTTATCTCCTATTGACGTTGAAACTCGAGAGAGATCTTATCTTCAGTCGAGATTGAAGGAGATCTAATCTCCTATTAAAGTTGAAGCCCTTGGAAGCTCGGAAGAGATCTTATCTCCAGTCGAGGTTGAAGGAGATCTTATCTCCTATTGACGTTGAAGCTTGGAGGAGATCTTATCTCTAGCCGAGGTTAAAGAAGATCTTATCTCCTGTTGAGGTTGACGTTGAAGCTTGGAGAGATCTTATTTTCAACCGAGGTTGAAGGAGATCTTATCTCCTATTGAGGTTAAAGTTGAAGCTTGATAGAGATCTTATCTTCAGTCGAGGTTGAAGAAGATCTTATCTCTTGTTAAGATTGACGTTGAAGCTTGGGAGAGATTTTATCTCTAGCTGAGGTTGGAGGAGATCTTATCTCCTATTGATGTTGAAGCTTGGGGAGATCTTATCTCCAGTCGAGGTTGAAAAAGATCTTATCTCCTATTGAGGTTGACGTTGAAGCTTGAGAGAGATCTTATCTTCTATTGATGTTGAAGCTCGAGAAAGATCTTATCTCCAGCTGAGGTTGAAAGAGATCTTATCTCCTATTGAGGTTGAAGCCTCTAGAAGCTCGGGGGAGATCTTATCTCCAACCAAGGTTGAAGAAGATCTTATCTCCTATTGATGTTGAAGCTCGAGAGAGATCTTATCTCCAGTCAAGGTTGAAGAAGATCTTATCTCCTATTGATGTTGAAGTTTGGGGAAGATCTTATCTCCAGTCGAGGTTGAAGGAGATCTTATCTCCTGTTAAGGTTGAAGTCCCTGAAAGCTCGGGGGAGATCTTATCTTCTCTAGCCAAGGTTGAAGAAGATCTTATCTCTTGTTGATGTTGAAGCTTGAGGGATATCTTATCTTCAATCGAGGTTGAAGAATATCTTATCTCTTGTTGAGGTTGATGTTGAAGCTCGGGGGAGATCTTATCTCCAGCCGAGGTTGAAGAAGATCTTATCTCTTATTGAGATTGAAGTTGAAGCTCGGAAGAGATCTTATCTCCAGTCGAGGTTGAAGGAGATCTTATCTCCTATTCAGGTTGACGTTGAAGCTCGAAGGAGATCTTATCTTTAGTCGAGGTTGAAGAAGATCTTATCTCCTGTTGATGTTGAAGCTTAGGAGAGATCTTATTTTCAGCTAAGATTGGAGGAGATCTTATCTCCTATCGACGTTAAAGCTCAGAAGAGATCTTATCTCCTACCGATGTTGAAGGAGATCTTATCTCCTATACCAGAAGCCTTCTATCTGACCTAAAAAAGAGGTCTAGCTTAATCTTTTCCCATTATAGTTCACAAAAGATAGGAATGCTAAAATAAGAATTCTCTATTGAAAAGTGGTTAACGATATTGTAAGTTTTCAAAATTTTAATGTTGACACTATGTAGCTCCTTTATATCTTTTCTTATTGATGTCCCCTGACCATGGTATTGATACTTCCATGCAGAGATTGGTTTCTCTGAAACCCCTCCCCCTAGGTCTCCTTCGATTGCGAAAGAGCCCTTGGTTGCTCTTCTTTCCTCTCAGACCGACATCATAGGAATCGATCCAAATGACCCCGCCTGACCAGTTCTTCAATTTCGTTCCAAAGCTGAAAACATTCCTCGATAACGTGACCATGATTATGATGATACAAATAGTACTTGCTTCGATTGCGCTTATTTGAGGGAGATTGTAATTCTTCTGATTTCGATAATCAATTCTTAATTTCAATCAGAACTTGAGTTTTAGGAACATTAAGAGGGGTATAGTTGTGGAACATTTTGGGGGGAGAACTTTTTTAAGCCCTTCTGTTGGAGCTTCTTTGATGACGAGCTCAAGGAGGAGTTCGAGCTTGTTTGTGCTCGGAGGGAGTTCGTTAGCGCGGTCGAACGAATAGAGTTCGAGCTCGCTTGCGCTCGAAGGGAGTTCGTGAGGCAGTGGGTCTATTAGACTCGCCTGCCTGTCGCTCTTCTATGGCTTCCTCATCCTTCAACTTAAAGACTTCTTCCACTCGAGCATATCCTTCAGCCTGAGCTAGTAGATCAGCAAAGTTTCTAGCATACTTCTTCTTCAGGAAGAACAACAAACCAATCTTCTGAAGGCCACTTTTGAGTGCGGCCATTGCAACAGACTGATCTAGGTTCCAGACCTCCAATGCAGCAGTATTTAATCGGATGACATAAGTCCGAATAGATTTTCTCTTCTTCTGCTTGATATTCATTAGAAAATTCGAACCTCGATGGGGATGCCGGCTGCTAATAAAATGAGCCACAAACTGATGACTTATTTGGTCAAAGGAGAAGATTATACCCGACTTCAACATTGAGTACTAGTTTCTTACAGTTTCTTTTAAGGTAGATGAGAAAGCTCGGCATAAGATGGCGTCTAGTACGCCATGGAGCAGCATCATGGTTCGGAAGGCCTCTAGGTGATCGATCGGATCAGAGGTTCCATCGTAGCTTTTAAATTAGGGAAGCTTGAAGTTCAGCGGAATAGGCTCTTGCATAATTTGAGGAGAGAAAAGAGGATCGATGTGGACGTCGTCATGGTGAGCCAAGACAACATGGTGGAGTTCCTCTATCTGTCGGTCCATCTTCCATAGTTTCTGATCGAGGACATCATCTCGATCGTAGATCTTAGAAGGCTTCTGACTATAGATGAGAAATGTCTCTTTTGGAGAAGAATCATGATCCGAATAAGGATCCTCTGCTCTCTATTTCTCCTTTCCAAGGGCGATGGGTATGCTAGCCCAAGTGCTTCTTCTTGGGATCGATTTTTGATATCTTGATGGTGGGTTTTCTGATAGAACCGCCATCGGGGGTTGCTGCATGATCTGCACCATTTTGGTGAGATCCTGAACCTACTACATCAGCAGGTTAAACTGCTCTGGATCTACCATGGCCGTCATGAAGGAGGAGGTTGAAGCACCGATGATGGAGTAGGAACGACTAGATCTAGCTCAGATCTTATGGTAGAAGTAGTAGATCTCTGGATAGTCGCCTTCTTTAGAGGCATTTCTTGAGATTGAGGGAAATGATGGAGATGAACCTTAAAGAAGAAGATCAATAGGATCGACTGAGCACTCCTTTAAGAATAAGGGTACCACAGGAACAGAGGACCCTCCTTCTAGCGTCAATCCTATTGGTGTAGAATCTGATTGATGCCGGATCAAGCTGGAGTTAAGGAAGAAGAGGTCACCACCGGTGATCTGCAAAATAAAGTCCCATCCAGAGTCGGTGGTAGCTCTGGTAGAACCCTCCGACGATCAAGTCAGCTCTTTTGGCCAACAGAAATGGAGTACTCAAGCAAAAATTCAGTAAAGTTTTAGGAAGGAATAGAGAGATAAGAGAAAATATATCTGAAGGATCCCTTTTCATAGATAGAGCCTACAGTAGACTAATAGTGACAGCTGTAATTATCCAGTAGCGGGCCGCTCGAGGTTACCTATAGCAGACTGATAGTGACAGCCGTAACCATCTGGTAATGGGTCGCTCGGGGCCATGTGGAGTTTATTACGAAGAGAGGTGTCCGTTATCATGATGTGCCCGTTCGTCGAGATTTAATAGTCAAAGTTCGGAGGAAGCAAGTGTTGGTTGGTGAAGAGCTTTGACATACATCAATTTCAATGGAGTTTGGACTCCTAAAGGAAATACGGCTAGAGAAGATCATCTGGAAGGAATACTACTTAAAATATGAAAATAATCCACTGGAGAAATCCGAATGGAGTTCGACTGATGGAGAAGTCTAGAAGAAATCTGGTTGGTGGAGAAATCTGATTGAAGAAGAAGCCCAGAAGAAGTTCAACTTTTGGAGGAATTCGAATGGAGTTCGGAAGGAGCTCATCTGTTGGAGGGATCTGGAAGGAGCTCGACTGCTAGAGGAGTTTGACTGAAAGAGAAGGTCGGAAGGAGTTCGACCGTTGGAGGGGTCTGAAAGGAGTTCGGATGGAGCTCGGTTGGGGTTCGACCGCTAGAGGGAGCATTCTTGATCGAAGCTCTTCCGTGATTACTAGTTACATTAGACTAAGCATCAGACAGAACTTCGGTGGAAGCAGGGTTTATCCCCAACAAGTATCTTCATAGTCTTTGGTTAAGAGGACAACCAACCTATATAGAACACAACTATCTAAACTCAATAAATATTATCATTCTTATAGTAACGTATTATTTGGTCATAAATATAATTTAAGAACTATTCGATAAATTCTCTTTTATCGATCATTTATAGTTTTAAGAACTTTATCATAAAAAGAGTTCTATGAAGATGCACTATGATGAACTGTCAAAATAATATTTATTTAATATAATTCATATACAAAATTATAACCATTTATAGCTTAGATGATTGGCTTTAGGATACTATTCCTAAAAACCTTCCACTTGGACTAGAGCTAATCGGAGTAATATCTAATACATGTCTTCGATTTATGATCATCAAACTCCTTGCTTCCAAGGGCTTTAGAAATGGGTCAGCCAGGTTCTTTTTTTCATCGATCTTCTAAAGCTTGATGTCACCTCATTCCATGATTTCTCGTATAAGATGATAGCGATGCAAAATATGCTTGGTTCTATGATGGAACTTAGGTTCTTTCGCTTGAGCTATGGTTCCAATACTATCACAATACAGCAGAATAGGACCATCAATAGAGAATGCTACTCCAAGCTTGTCGATAAAGTTTTACAACCAAATAGATTTCTTAGCAGCATCAGATGCTGTGATATAAGCAGAATTAGCCACTATATGCTATTTGAAATTTTTTGAGTAGATCATTCCATCATTTAGGATAAATATATATCTCGACATGCTTTTGCTATCATCATGGTCTGACTAAAAACTAGAATCAGTATATCCCACAAATTTTAAGTCAGATTTTGTATAAATGAGCCATTGATCTTTAGTATTTCTTAAATACTTAAGGATTATCTTTACAATCTTCCAATAATTCTCACTCAGATCAGACTGGTACTTGCTCGCTACCCCTAGTGAGTAGGCCATATCCAGTCTCATACATGTCATGGCATACATGATAGATCCTACTGCCAAAGTATATGAGATTTTACTCATATGCTCTCTCTCTTCAGAAGTGGTTGGACAATCCTTCTTAAAAAGAGTTATTCCTTGGATTGTCGATAGACAATCCTTCTTGAAATTTGTCATACTGAACCTCTTTAGCATAGTATCGATGTATGTAGATTGGGATAACCTAAGCATCCTTTTAGATTTATCTCTATAGATCTTTATTCCTAGGATGTAGGATGCTTCTTCCAATCTTTAATGGAGAATTGAGATGACAACCATACCTTGATTTTCTATAATACAAGAATGTTATTTTTGATTAAGAGAATAACATCCACATATAATACAAGAAATACATCCACATAACCATTTATCTATTGATAGATACAAGGCTCTTCTTTATACTTAATGAAGTCATACATTTTGATCATCTTATCAAAATGAATGTTTTAACTTTTTAAAGCTTGCTTCAGTTTATAAATGGATCTATTTAGCTTGCATACTTTAAATTCATCTATAGATGTAAACCGTTGAGGTTGTATCATATATACCTCTTCTTCTAGCTCTCCATTAAGAAAAGAGGTTTTAACATCCATTTGCCAGATCTCATAATCTAAGTGTGCTGCTATTAGAAGCAAAATCTGAATGGACTTGAGCATTGCCATGGGAAAGAATATCTCATCATAGTCAATGTCATAATATTGATGATATCCTTTGACAATTAAATGGGCTTTATACGTCTCTACCTTTTCATTTGCTTCTCTTTTTCTTTTGAGAACCTATTTGCATCCTATGAGTTTTATCCCTTCGGATGGATCAATAAGTGTCCATACACCATTGATCTCCATGGATTTTATTTCGGATTTCATGGCATCAAGTTATTTCTCTGAGTCAGGCCTTTACATGGCATCCATATAGATGATTGGATCCTCATCGTTCTCATCTAGTTCATCAGGATCTCCATCCTGGACCAAAAAATCATAGTATCTATCTGATTGATATGGTATACTACCAGATCTTCTCAAAGGTACCTTCACAATGAGCTATGGGTTTGATTCTCCTATCAAATTCAGTTTGATATGTGATTGTATCGATTTTTCTATCTTACGAACTTCACCATGTTTGATCTTAGAGGTATTAGTTCCTTACTAAGGAACTCCTTTTCCAAAAACACTATCTTATTACTGATGAATATCTTTTATTCTTCAGCAAGATAGAAGTAATATCCTCTTATTTTCTTGGGGTACCCTACAAAATTACACTTATAGGACCTTGGTTCAAGCTTGTTCGTCTGTAAATATTTTATATAAGCCAAACAACCCAAAACCCTAAGATAAGAGAGTATTGGCCTATGCCCTATCCATATCTTATATGAAATTTTTGTGATTGATTTGCTTAGAACTTTATGGAGCACGTTGTGAGTAGTCTCAAGGGCATAACCGTAGAAAGAGACAAGCAGACTAGCAAACCCCATCATAGATCAAACCATATCTAATAGAGTTCAATTTCTTCTTTTTGATACAATATTATGCTAAGGTATCCCAGGAGGTATCCATTGAGAGAGAATGCCATTCTTCACTAGATATGTTAGAAATTCACTAGTGAGGTATTCTTCTCCTCGGTCTGATCGAAGAATTTTAATACTCTTTTCAGTTTATTTTTCTAGTTCACTATGCAGTCATTTGAATATTTCAAATGATTCAGACTTATGCTTTATAAAATAAATATATCCATACCTCAATAGGTCGTGAGTGAAGGTAATGAAGTAACTATATACTTCTCATCCACTAATGTTCATGGGTCCACATACATCACTATGTATCAGACCTAGAATATCTTCGACTCATTCACCCTTTTCTTTAAAAGGTGATTTTGTCATTTTATCAAGAAGATATGATTCACTGGTAGGTTGGTAATGATTCACAATCATTGATATCGAGGATTTTCTCTTTAGCTAATCTGTTTATCCTGTTCTTGTTTATATGACCAAGCCAATAATGTCAAAGGTAGTTATCGCTGACATTATCTAATTTAAGGTGTTTATTTGAAATATACATTACACTAATAGGCTATGATATATTGTAAATGCCATTTCTCAATTGTCCATTCATTATTGTAACACCATTCATAATGATATCACAATAATCATTCTTCATAAAAAATGTATATCCATCCTTGGCCAGAAGGCCTACAGATATTACATTCATTAAGAATGAAGGATAATAATGACAATCATCTAAAGAAATAACATTCACATTGAGAACAAGCTGAACTATTTCTAAAGCTAGAACTGAATCGATCTTCCATCTCCAACATTTAGAAATTATTCACCATTCTTAAATTTTCTACTAACTTGAAGTCCCTACAATGAATTACATATATGAATCAGACTTCCAGTATCCAATATCTAGGTAGTAGCATTACAAATAGAAAAATTATAAGGTCTTACATATAAACACCTTGACCAGCAACCAATTGCTCATTTCTCTTTCTTGGCCTATTTGCATCAAGGAAAGTAAGAAACTGAGGATATAGCTTCTTAAAAAAAAAGTACTCTATCTTACTCTAGTTATCCTTAGACTTCTTGGCCAGCACAGGCTCCCCAGCCCTTATAAGATTCTTATTCTACACCTTTTTCTTTCCTCTCGTAGAGGATTGACGCACTACTAAGAAAAATTTTTCAATATTTGAAATATTTTCTCAGGCTGAGTATCCTCAAATTTATGATCAAATTCATCATTCATCACTATCCTCATAATGCAATGTACCATCGTTCAGTCATTAAGCCACTTCTAATAAGTGCCTCTAATCAAACCATGTCCGTTGGGTGTGGGTTCATCAGGTGCAAGCTTTGTAAGGATATAAAGAATCCTTTCATGCTTAAGAATAACCTTCAACTTTTGATACCATCTATCGAAGTTGTGTCCCATAAACTTGTCACGATCTAAAAGTGAGTAAAGTGGCAAAATATTAGCCATAACTGCATAAAAGAGAACACATTACCTATTAGTATATGAATTATTAAATCTTAAAGACTTGGAATTTAGTCTAAATTTTTTTTTCATTATTTTATGTAAACTGGTAGCCTTTACCTCTAATTTGAGGAATTATATTAATTTCTTAGCAAGTACTAGAATCCACATAAACTACATACAGGCCGGAGAAAAGCTCGGCCAATCCATGTTCATCCATGTGTAGGTTCTCAATCAATTATTTTTTCAAATAATTTCTAGTAATTGATTTTGCTCCATATTTCTTTTTAATAGATGGAGGCGTCCACTGAAAGTTTCGGTTAGGTCCAACCATTAACATGAATATACTTAGTGATTCTAAATAATGAATGATTAGGCCTGAAAAAAGCTCGACCAATCCAACCATTCATCAAATAGTACAATAGAGTCATCATATAATGAATGGCAATTTCAATATCTAGATAAATGCCAGGCAAAAGGTGCCTCCAATGTTAATCTGAATAATTGGATTCATTACCATTCACTTTAATGGGAGGCTATGATTTTATTATTTTCATAACATTATCATTTTAAGGACCTAATAATTTAGAGAATTTATTATTATATTTGAGAATAAGAGAAGAGATTGACTAGTTTTTTCAAAAAATTCTTCCATTGACTTCATTAAGTCATGTGACAAACTGGTCTAGGGGCACCTAAATCAATCATACTAATTTAACTTAATAGCATTAGTTGACTTGAATCATCAAGCAACCTAACTCAAATCTCAATTGACCAAATTGGGTAAGTAAATAAGATCGGTGGGAGGGTCTGCCAAGGCTTGCCTTAGACACTATTGAAATGGTCAGGTAAGTAGGCTGCCAATTAAAGACCACCAATCGAACTGCCAAACTTATCTTAGACATCAATTTGTCAATAAGTTTTGATCAGGTCAATAAGATAACTCAGGCTTGACCACTAAGCCATGATCAGGTCAATTTGGCATGATCAAAATTATGGACTTGATCGATCTACAACTATTGAGTTTGATCTAGAGAAGACTTGATCTAATCTAATTCAACTCTTAGTTCAATTTAGTCAATTTCTTAATTAGGTCCATGTTTGATACTAACCCTAGGTCTAATCCAATTAATTAACCTGACTCGAGTTTGCCTATACCCATCTTTTATGCAACATCATTAGATGTTAAAATTTCAATTCTAAATCTAATGTTTCTATCTTTAATTCTTAATTAAGTGTAGAGTTAAAATAGTTTCAATTGTTCAAAATAATAGCATAAAATATATATTTCTTTTGTGGTCCTTTTATATTTTCATTTTTAATCATCACTTAAAACTAATTTTTCATATCATAATTCAACCATTAAATAGGAATTAAATAGATCTTAGTTATTCTCATGCATCATATACATCATAATAACATCATATGTCATAAAATTTAGACCTAACTAACATCTTATATTCATGAGTTTCAGATATTAAAACTAATTTTCAGATCTAAAATTATTACTTAAAATAGTAATTAAATAAATCATAAATCTACTTTAGATTAGATCTAGATATATTTATGATTAAAATAATTTTCATAAATTTCTTTCACCATTCATCTTTATGAGATATAATTATAGTGGCACCCCTACACACTATAAGGGAAATCCTAACGATTTGGCAATAGAGGGATCTGATCCCTTCTTCCTCTTATAACAAGATGGCCATGGTGATAAACTCAATTCAATTACTTAGTTATTAGGAATAATTCTATATAATATATCATTTGTATTTAAACAAAAATGATGTTTGTTTCATATGCAGAATTTGAATAGCATGTAGAATTTTTGTCTACACTGGTTAGAACATGTGATCATATCACAAATTTAATTCAGATCTGAACCTAATTTATACACCATATAAATCTTCTCTTTTAGATCTAAATTAGTATAAAAATATTTTCAAAATAAATCTAGATACATATTAAAATCTAATTTAAATAATGAACCAAACTTCACAAAAAATTTCTGTTCAAAATAGACTTCATCTTCCATGAAAAATCAGACTTGTAACGATCTAATTGCTCATCAGAAGATTATGAAACCAGAGATGATTCCTCTATATTGAGATCTAATCAATATCATATCAAAATTTTGAAGAAATCACATTCAAAAATAATCTAAATTAAAAGAAAAAATCTAGTGGCAATTTAGATATGAAATTAGGCATAACCAGAATTTTAATCGTACTTAAATCAAAAACTGAACCTAGCTCTGATACCAGTTGAAAGAAAAATCTTTTAGAGTTAAATCTTATTCAGATAGAGTCTAGAAAATATAGATTTAAGTTTAAAAAATTTTCATAAAAATTATGAAAGTATACCTCAATGCGCAATGGAAACAAGACCGAGGTACTGAAAATTCTGCAACGCTACTTCACAAGATCTGAAAGCATAGACCCTCTATTTTGCATGCATGCCATGCAATGTAGAGAAGAAGAATGAGAAGTTGGGTACCACACTAGGAAGGAGGGAGAGGAGGAGGTGTTAGGATCTGATCCCACACCCTAGAGGAACACCATGCAGGAGAGGTTGTACCGAGAACTTTTCCAATGTCAAGACCTTTCTCTACCTCATGACATAGAGCTTTGGACCATCATATGCCATGCCCAAGGGGTCCCTCCCTTTTATAATTGATGCCCAAGACTTGATATAATCCCTATCAAATAAGAATTCTAATCGTAACAACTTTGACTAGTCAAATCCTACTTTAAGTAGGAGACCTAAAGTGACCTCCTAATCATATTAGGAGATATGGTTGGCACCAACTATTGGGCCTTTCTTTGTGCTGCCCAAACCAAAGCTTATGGCTGAATAACTCTAGGCCCAATCCCCTCTTGGTCAGCCGCATATAAGAGAGAGTCTCATGGTCAAAGTCACTAGTTGACCAAATCAAATTTGGTCTAAATTGGGCCTAATTCAAATCCAATTTGAACATGATTTGAACTCAATTCGAAATAGCTATTTAATCCAAATCCAATTAAGATTTTAGGTCCAAGTCTAACTTAGATAATTAACCTAATTAGCCTTAATTATTTAAGTCTAATTAATTTATATCTAATCTAAAATTAATTATGACTTGAATTCAATCTCTCATTAAACCTTAAATCTTTTTAGGTCAAACTCATCCTTGGAATTAATTTTGAACCTTGTGGCCAGTACTAGCTTGGCCTAGTCAGTATTTAACTCCGTGTAACCATTAAATTAATTTTTAATTAAGTAAATCTATTTGTTTGATCAAGTCAATCACTTCCAAATTGAACATATGGATGTTAGGTTAATTCTTTTCTACGTTGTATGACTAATGTATGTGACTCTATAGGCTCGAACACTAAGCTGATAGTATAGAAACTAATTTTCTATACTAATCAAAGTGACCATCTAGTAATGATATCCGACATTCGGATAGATCAAATGATTATAAAGCAACATTCAAGAACTTTGGCATATCATTATTGCATAATTCATCTCTTTGATCCTTAATGCTCAAGACAACCTAAGGTTTAACTGTCAACTCTGGAATATTGATCCATATTGTATTTCAACCTTTCTCAAATCCTATGACAATCACATAGATTATCCTAGCCAAGGTTTTACTGGATTGAAATATAGTGAAGTATTACTTTTCTTTAATGGAGGGGTCAATCCCATCTTGATTCACACACTGACTTAGCAAATACTTGACTATACCCAAAAATCTTCCATCACTAAATTAAAAGTACAAGTAGTTCGACACCAAAGCACAGTGAGTTGCTTGTAAGTCACTATGGTAATCTTAGATCGAAGGGACACTTATGCCCATATCCTTCATGAGCATCTCTTGACAATAAAGAGCTTGGCAGGTGAGTTACTGTTCGATAATGATGTACTCCTATATCTTATCTATATGTTATACTAGTGTCTCTATACTCTTTAGTTAAGAGGATAACCAACTTATATGGCATAAAATGATCTATACTTGATAAATCTTATCATTATTGTAATGACATATCATTTGGTTATGAACATAGTTTAAGAACTATTCGATAAATCCTTCTTTATCGATCATTTATAGTTTTAAGGATTGAAGGAAAATATGTAGGGTTCTAGGCATGCATTTTGAAATTTTTTCGAATTAAAATGTAGTAAAAGACTAAGATTAATCTAATTAATCTATGCATGCTATGATCTAATAATAAAAATTCTATACTAGGATCGAGACATGTCATATATGTATAGAAAAATTGAATGCAATAGATCAGTAAATCATATTATCTAACCTACTTGTGTTCAGAATACGATACTTGAGCATGGATAGATGATCACCACAATCTAAAAATCATGAAAAGAAGCTCCTCACATTGCAAAGCAGCTGCATAGATTGTCCAGCATCTATTAATAGTCTATACGAAGCTTCTGATCCCGATCGGCTCTACTAGAGTGCTAGCTCCTCGCCGAAATCTTCAATAGCTGATCTTGGTCAATCTTGAATGACCATCTTCTCTTGATCATCCAAATGCTCCAAGTGGCTATAAGACATAGATTAGAGGATGATGAGGTGGTGTGGAGAATTTTGTAGAGACTCGATGCTCACAGTACTCGATCTCTCCACCTGAACCTTAGGTCAAAATCTTAGGTCAACCCACACCTGAAACCCTGGAAACTAGACTCTCTAGAATTTTTAGATATTTGAAACTCATGCCCAGGAAACCCTCACACACACTTTGTTTCACTAAGAAATCCTTTCTCAGGTTTCACACATGCATAATTTTAAAACATTTTCAAGATTGGCATGAGATAAGAAAAGAAGAAGGGATGAGGTGCAAGGTTTCTCTCTCTATCTTTGGATTTTCTCATGCCTAGATATTAGCACCCCCTCTTAGTATTTTTTTCCTAGAAGAACTCCTCTCTCACAGTCATGCATGCCCAAAAAAATCATATTTTAATAGGACAACATTCGATGGAAAATGCACGTGGGAGGAGATAAGGATGGGAGGTTGAACTTGTTTTAACCTCCCACTTGAATTCAAATTTAAGTGATCCTTTTATCCACTCCCAATGCCAATACTAGGTGTATGATGTGCAGAAGAACTCTCCTTCTGCATGCTTAGACTTAGATTTCTTCAAAAAAGTGTGCTACAAAGAGTGGAGGGCATGGAGAAAGGATAAGGTTGAGAGGTTGGAGTAGTTCCAACCTCCAACCAATTTTCTTGAATTCAAAATTCAAGACAAATCCACCCTAATCCAATTCTTGGACCAGGTCAAAGGGAGAGAATAAAGGGGTGCCAACTCTCATTCTACATGAGAAAAAATCACACAAAATATAGAAGTGGCATGGGAGAAGGCATGGTCAAAGGTCAAGGTGCAAGGAGATTCAAATTCAAAAATTTGAACTTGTCCAAATTGGTTTCATCTAAACCAATTTATCCAAACCTAATTAGACTAGGATAAATCAAACTAATTTAGACTTAATCCATCTCAAATAAATTCTAATGAAATTAGAAATTAATTGAGTCCAGGTCCTGATCAAATCAGGGTTGAAACTTCCTTAGCGATTAGGTCATCTCATAATCTAATCGAGTCAAACCCAATTGAATCCAATTTAATTAGAGTTTATCCAAATCTCATTGCCTAATCAAATTAAGCTAACTAGCAATCTAATTACTAATTAATTCTATAAAAATATTAGAGTCCTAGTCCAGTGAGACTCGAGAAGGCAAAGTTTCAGTCAGTAGGACTCCTGATCATAGAGTCTCAGTCTAGTGGAACTCTTGACCATAGAGTCTTAAACCATTGAAACTCTTAATTAACCATCAGATCAGGTAGAAACTCCTATTATGTATGATCCCATAGGTTTAAATACTAAGATAGTAGCATGAAAACTAATTTTTGTACCAATTGATGTGACCATCTAGTAACAATACTCGATGTCCGACTAGGTCAAATAGTCACAATGCGGCATTCATGAACTTGTGGCATATGGTTACCATATAATTCATCCCCTTGACCTTAATGCTCAAAAAATGACCTAGGGTTTATTAGTCAACCCTAAAAAAATCATCCATATTGTATTTCAAATTTCAATATACATCATATGGACTACCTCGACCAAGGTTTTGCTAAATTAAAATACAGCGATATATTTTCTCCAACACTCGAAGAGGTCAATTCCATCTTGACTCATGCACCAACTAAATAAGTACTTGATTGCATCCAAAAATCTTCCATCACTGAATTAGAAATTTAGGTAGTCTGGTTCCAAAATATAGTGAGTTGCTTACAAGTCAACATGGAGATCTCAGGTTTAAGGGACACTTATACCCATTTCCTTCGCGAGTAACTCTTGACAATAAAGTGCTCTGTAGTGGATCACATTCAGTAAAATATATTCCTACATTTCATCTCATGCCATACCAGTATCATCATACTTTTTGGTTAAAAGGATAACCAACCCATATAGCACACAACGACCTACACTCGATAAATATTATTGTCCTAGGTAACAACATATCATTTGGTCACGAATAGATTTAGGAACTAAATGATAAATCCTTCTTTATCGATTTTAAATACTTCCAAGGACTTCATCATAAAAAAGTTCATAAAAGAAAGATGCACAAAAGTGATGAAAAACCAGAATAATAATTTTATTCATTAATAATTCTCAAAATAATAATTTTATTCATTAATAATTTAATTATAATTTATATTCAGCTCAACTATCTATATTCTAGATGATTAGCTTTAAGATATAATTCTTAACAACTTTCACTTAGACTAAAGCCATTCAAAATAGTATCGAATATCCATCTTCCATTTGTGATTGTCAAACTCTTTGATTCCAAGGGCTTTAGTAAATGGGTTAGCCATGTTTTTCTTTCTGTCAATCTTCTAAAGGTTTACGTTATCTTGCTTCATGATCTCTCATACAAGGTGGTAGTGACACAGAATGTGCTTGGTGCACTGATGTGTCTTCAGCTCCTTCGCTTGAGCTATGGCTCTAGTGCTATCACAGTAAAGTAGAACCAGACCATCCAAAGAGGGTGCCACTTTCAGCTCATTGATGAGCTTCCACAACCATGTGGCTTCCTTTCCAACATTGGATGCTGCAACATACTTTGCCTTGCATACAAAATCGGCCATAGTGTACTGCTTGGAACGATTCTAGCAAACCACTCCACCATTCAAGGTAAATACATATCTTAACACACTCTTACTATCATCATGATATGACTAAAAACTGATATCAATATATCCCATAAGTTTTCAGTTAGCATCTCTATAAATGAGCCACTAGTCCTTAGTATTTCTTAAGTACTTCAAGATTATTTTTACAACCTTCTAGTGATTCTTATCCAAATCAGACTGGTACCTACTCACTATCCTTAGTGAGTATGTCACATCCAGTCTTATACATATCATGGCGTATATAATAGAATCCACTATCGAAGCATATAGTATTTTACTCATATGCTCTCTCTCTCTCTTAAGGAGTTGTCGGACAATCTCTCTTTGAGAGAGTAATTTCATGGTCTATCAAGAGATAGCCTTTCTTAAAATTTGCCACATTGAACCACTTCAGTATGGTATCGATGTATGTAGACTGGGATAATCCAAGCAATTTTTTAGATCTATCTCTATAAATCTTCATCCCTAGGATGTAGGAAGCTTCTCTCAAGTCCTTCATGGAGAATTAAAATGGCAGCCAAACCTTTATTTCCTATAATGTAGGATGTCATTCCCAATTAAGAGAATATCATCCACATACAATGTAGAAATACAACTACAGAACTATTAGCCTATTTATATATGCAGGGTTTCTCTCCATTCTTAATGAAGTCATATATTCTAATCATCTTACCAAAAAGAATATTCTAACTCTGAGATGCCTGCTTCAATCCATAAATAGATCTCTAAAGCTTGTATATCTTGGACTCATCTATGGATATGAACCCCTCAGGCTATATCATATGCACCTCTTCATTCAGCTCTTTATTTAGGAAAGCTATCTTCATATCCATTTGCTAGATCTCATAGTCTAGGTATATTGCTATAGCAAGCATAATCTAAATGGACTTGAGTATTAACACCGTAGAAAATATTTCATCATAGTCAATATCAGAATACTGATGATATTTCTTGGTAACGAGATGGGCTTTATAGGTCTCCACCTTTCCATCTATGCCCCTTTTTCTTTTGAAAATCCACTTACACCCAATGGATCTTACCTCTTCAGGTGGATCAACTAGTGTCCATACACTACTGACCTTCATGGACTTTATTTCGAACTTTATGGCTTCCAGTCACTTATCAGAGTCGGACCTTTGCATGGCATCCATATAGGTGATCGGATCCTCATCATTTTCATCGAGTTCAATAGGATTACCATCCTAAACTAAGAAACCATAGTATCTATCTAGCTGATGTGATACTCTACCAAATCTTCTCAAGGGTTCCTCTATAATGGGCTCTGGGTTCGATCTTATCAAATCTAGTTCTATAGATTTACTAGAATGTATCGGTTCTTCTACTCGTCAAACTTCACCAAGTTCAATGTTAGAGGTAGTAGTTCCTTCCATAAGAAACTTCTTTTCCAAAAAGACTATTTTATTGCTGACGAACACTTTTTATTCTTCAGCAAGATAGAAGTAATATTTCCTAGTTTCCTTGGGGTATCCTATGAACAAGCATTTATCTGACCTGGGTCCAAGCTTTTCTATCTGCAAATGTTTAACTTAAGTCTGACAACCCTAAATCCTAAGATAAGAGAGTGTCGGCCTACGCCCAGTCCATATCTCATATGGAGTCTTTGCAATAGATTTGCTTAGAATATTATTCAAAATATAATAACCAGTCTCAAGTGCATAACCCCAAAAGAAATTAACAGTTTTGCAAATCCCATCATGGATCGAACCATGTCCAATAGCGTTCAATTCCTTCTTTCAGACACACCATTATGCTGTGGCATTCTAGGAGGGGTCCATTAAGAGAGAATTCCATTCTCTCCTAGATATATCAAAAATTCATTGAAAAGATATTCACCTTCCTAGTCTGACCAGAGAGTTTTAATATTCCTTCCAAGTTATTTTTCTACCTCATTATGATATTATTTGAATATTTCAAATGAATCGGATTTACTCTTCATAAGATAGATGTACCCATATCTAGATAGATCATCAGTCAATGTAATAAAGTAGTAATATCTACCTCTTCCATATGTGTTCATAGGTCCACATACATCAGTATATACTAGACCCAAAACATCACTAGCATGTTCACCCTTTCTAGTAAAAGATGATTTGGTCATCTTACCAAGAAGGTAGGACTCAGATAGTCAATGATTCACAATCATTGATGTCGAGGATACGCTCCTCAACTAACCTGTTTATCCTATTCTTATTTATATGATCAAGCCGACAGTGCCAAAGATAGGCATTGATGATATTATCTAGTTTCGAGCATTTATTTGATGTGTACATTATACTAATAGGCTGTAATAAAATATAAATATTATTTTTTAATGGTTCTTACATTATTATAACATCATTCATAATGATATCATAATACTTTTTCTATATTGATAAACAAAAACCATTTTAGGCCAAAAGTCCTATAGATATTATGTTCATCATAAAAGATGGACAATAGTAACAGTCACTTTAAATGATATTTTATTTTGAAAACAAACTCAATAGTTCCCAATACTATGACTAGAATATTCCTTCCATCCCCAACATTAAGGAATCTATCATCATTCTCAAACATTCTACCAATTTGAAGCTCATGCAATGAATTGCATATATGAACTAGACTTTCGGTTGTTACATGTGTGTCCTAGAAGTCAAATTGGCCAACACTTATAAATACTTTCTAGGAGCATTTTTATAATTTTAACTTATAATTAATAAAAAAATTATTTTTTCTATCATATTTATGTATTAAATTGTCTGTGATACATCCATTAGGTTAACGGATATGATAACATATTCTCAAGAGTTGAGAATTTAAGACATATGTTATCATAATTAACTCATAAATAGCTCTAGATCGTAGGATCATCATGAGGATGGTGATTAATCTAAAAGATTGGTGTATGATTATTTTTTTAGGATAGATGAGTCTTGAATCTATGGTGTGGAGACATCGAAGCGATAGTATAGATACTTGTTGAGAACAAGGGCACTGAGTATGACCACCTTGAGCAGTCATAAGGGAGTCTACCTTTTCGTCAATGACTAGCTTGATATTGCAGTTATGTGTCTGATTTTTTGACTCAAGGTGCATTAGCAGTTCATCTTGAGGATGTTATAGTTTAACTATGCTATAACTCGGTCTCCTAGCCATTTGGAATCTTAAGGTATATGTTGGCTATAGCATGTTCATTATAGAAATTGGATTGCACCAAAATAAAATCTATCAACCTCGATAGAGGAGTAGTCCTATGATGATAATGAGATCAAGTTCTAAAGCCTATGGCCATGGCAGTGTAAAATAATAAAAAAAAGTTTTTATTAGGATTTCACATCAGATTTGAATTGAATGATTCATTCATATAATAAGTGTTGGGTCTGATGAGTTTACCTTGACGTAGATCCTATTAGAACTTATGATAGAAGAACCCAATCACATAGTTGGCTGCACTGAAAGGTTCATTTTCGATTTTGATGGATTGCCACCATATACTGCTAGGTGTCACTTATGAATTTTAGGATCAATTAGAATTGTCTTGATGATCGATAATTCTAATTGGATGAATCAGAAAGAGTTCTGATCCATCAAAAGGTATTTTGATGATGTCGATGATGGAGATTGCAACATATCCTATTACCATATAAAATTGAACCTAACTAGGTTATACAAATAAGGATTTGGATCTGGATGTTATTAATTGAGCTAACATGGTCCAATTGATTTGGATTAGATCTAATTAGGTTCAAGAAAATTGTGTTAGCACATGATTGAACATAACTTTCTCCTTCTATCAACTTTTTGGTTGGTCTGGACTCAGTCAAATTTGATTTGGCTTGTCTAGAAATCTAGTATGGGTTTATCCTGATCAGATCAAGACTAGTCCTAATCAGATCAGAGTTTGTTCTTATCTCATACAATGGGCATCAACATAAAGGGTCTGACCCGATCTTTGCAGGAAAGAAGGGAGGAGGCACGCACCCCCTAGGATTTCTCTTGGACCATGCACCCTAGATAGTTGTATGAAGGGAGAGAGGGCACACGCTCCTCTTGGCATGCGCCATTAGTGGATAAGCATGGAGGTATCCTATTCAAATAGGTTTGAATGGGTCAATGTAGTTTGAAATTGTTCAAACTCTTTGGGAGAGAGAACCCCCTATGCCAACAACACCTTATCAGATAAGGTGGCACCCATTTTTCCTCTATTTTGTGTGACAAAATAAGGAGGAAATCAGAATATTGCATGGGGTTATGGAGAGTGTCCTTCTGCTTTAAGCAAATTGATTGCTTAAAGCCCTAGGACTCTAGGATTCAGCTTGGTCAATAAATAGACCTCATTGCCAAAGGGTTTGGCAATTGGATTCACCACGCCCACACTCTTCCCCTCTATCTCTCCTCCATGCCTCCTCTCCCTCCTCTTCTCCCTCTTCTCCATGCCCAAGGGTTGGGCGGATCAGCCATCCAAGCGTTGGGGTGCTGTTGTTGCAAGATTCTGTTGAAGAAGCCCTGATTGTGTGATGATCAACCTGCTGTCGGAGATCGGATCGAAGATGTGCCCTTGAAGTTCCAGATCAGATTTTTTGAGATCAAATCTAGAAGGAGAATACCACTAGATATGACTGAGTGGATGCTGGTAAAGGTCAGGCACATGCGTGGCTCAAGTTAGAACCTCCATCGACTTGCAGATCATCACTGCAGGTGAATAGTTCATCCAAATTAGATAGTATTCGATACTAGATTTTTAATTTATATTTTAGATCAATCTAATCAAATTTAAGAACCCTCAGATCTGATTAGATTAGTAGATTAAAGTTTTAAATTTTTCACTGCATGATCAGATCCGATCAGACCAATCCTGTGGTTGTTTTTTCTTCAACAGGTATCAGAGCTGCATTTATGGTTGTAGATCTAGATTTGATTAGATCTAAAATTTAATTTTATTATGATCATTTAATTTTCTGATATTATATGAGATGTAATCAGATCTGATGCATGATATGCATGTTTTAATTTTGATACATGAGATGTATGCAAAGCATGTATAGAATAGATCTATTGTCGTATATGTGATATACGTGCCAGATCTAGTTTTGTAGCATAGTTTATTTTTTGATTAGGGCATGGCCATTCAGTCATAAGAGTAAGAAGGATTTAAAGGCCCTTGCTTTCCAATCGATGGGGTGCTCTTATGATGTGTAGGGGCGTTGCATGTCTGTTCTCAATCAAAAAAGTGAAACTTACTTTTCTTTGAAATCGTAGATCCAAAAATCCTAGGATCTAAATACATGCTTTATTTTCTAAACCATGTTTAGACTTAATTAGGTATGTTATGAAACTAATTAGATCTAAAAATTAAGAATTTTTAGATCTAAGACACCTTCATAAAACATGGGTTTAGGGTATGGGTAGCTTGATTAGGTCTAGCTTAAGTGGTTGATCAAACCAAATCAAGAGTTGGTTAGGTAGGATCAAGAGTGCTTAAAATTAATCAGCCCAATATTTGTATGTTTACTCAAGATCGACTCATAGCTACATATGGTCGACCACCTTAAGACCTAATCTGGCTTCGCGGTTCGAGCTTGGATTGTAGGCTAACCCGATCAATTCTGGTCCGACAAATTATGGTCTAAGATAAGTCTGGTAGATTCGACCAATGATTTTTAATTGGAAGCTACTCGACCTGGATGCATCCATGGTGAGTTAATGGCATATCTCTTCCATCGATCTCACGTATCTGACTGATTGGGTCGATCCAGTTCTGTATTGTGGTGGCTAACGATTCAAGTTAACCCATGCCACTAGGTTAGTCATAACTGTTATGACTAATTAAGGATTAAAGAGACCTAAATTAAAATCTTTCTAAGAAAATATTAAGTTAATTGGTCTTCCACCATTTTAATTATGCAAGCCCTTTCTAGGGTTGATTATTCTTGGCTGGATACAGTGGTTCAGTTGCACCAAAAAGATGCAGTCATAGCTATTAGACATAGGATGCTATGGATTGGAGGATGGGTTGGGCTTAATATTTTGTATATGATGAGGATTCCAATCATGAATCCAGTTTATGCAAATGGTGGGTCTGACTTAACTAAGGGATGGAGCAATATTCTAGGCACGGTGAGCTTCATAAATTAGAGACCAAGTTGGGTGCAAATATTTAGAGAAACATTGGATAAGAGTTGTCCACTCATCAGCTAACTCATTACCAATAACTATAAGATGAGGTGGTGAGCCAATTGGTAGGATCGTACCATCCACTAAAAGTCAATGATCGTGAAGACTTTCAAATCTCTTTCAAGAGAGTGTAGGGATCCAAAAAAATAGTGGAAGCCTAAAATTTGCTTAAAAATAAAATTTTTAAATAAATTAGTTAAGTTAATTACAAGTCTAACTAAAAATTTTGACTCTCTATGGAAAAATATCTGCATCCAACACTCTAGTTAGGATCTTAGAGATCCACTGGTTGACTGGAACAAATTATAAGGATTGGCTCTAGAATTTGAAAATTATTTTAAGTTCTGAAAAGCTGACATACATCCTAGACCAAAAACTTTCCTCTATTCCAATCCATCCGACTGTCGATCAGAGAGCATCTAATGAGAAGTGGTTGGACAATGACAATAAGGTTAGGTGCTATGTGTTGGCCTTGATGTCTGATGAATTGCAATGCCAACACAAGAATATAAAGACTGCTAGCTAAATATTGGCCCATCTATAAGAGTTATATGGTGAACAGAGTCGCATAGTACGCTATGAAGTGTTGAAGAGGCTCTTCAAGGTGCAAATGCATGATGGGCAGTCAGTCTATGATCATTACTTGTTGATGATCAAGGACTTAGAGGAGCTTGAGATGCTTGGGGTGTTGATGGATAAGGACATGCAACTTGATTTGATCCTACAGTCCTTGACTGATTCGTATGAATAGTTCATTATGAACTTTCATATAAATAAGATTCAGTGCATCCTGTCTGAATTATTGAATTTGCTAGTTACTACTGAGAGGACCATGAAGAGTTTAAGAGGCTCGGTGCTTACTATGGAGTGGACTTCTTCCAAGAAAAAGTTTGCTTGGAAGAAAAAAAAGCCTACGAAGAAGCAAAAAATCAAGGAAAAGAAGGACAAGAAGGGAGATCCAAAGAAAAAGACTATTGATAAGAGCATGATGTTGTCGTTAGGACATCATGTTTATCAGTTTAATTTTGACTTCTTAAAATTATTAAAAATATATAGTAAGTAGTGAGTCGGGTTGAATCCATAGAGAAGGCAGTGTTTTAGTTTTGAAATCTTTGATTTCTTTTTTAAAAAAAAAAATTAAAGTTAGAAAATAGAATTATAAATAAAAAATAGAATTTAAAAGGTACAAAAAAATTAAACTTGGTACTAAGATCTACTAGTTAGATCTTAGCTTCTACTTGTAATAAAATAAAGAGCAATAATTAAATTTATAATAAAAATAAAGTACATGAAATTTAAATAGCTAAAAAATAAATTTTACATTAATTAAAATTCAATTCAAAATTTAAATACATGAAATTTAAAAAAATAAATAAAAATTAAAAGCAAGCTGATCTTGATTTTAGATCGACGTTAGCATTGAGATGGTGTAGAAGTCCAGCTCTTCCTCTCAGCACCGTTTGCCTCGAAGAATTCACAAATTTCAAGCATGGCTCTAACTTGTACCATCACCTTCCCATGATTGAAGACAATGAATTTTGGAGGCCTGGAGTCCTTTAAATAGAGTTAGGAGGGCTGGATCCTTTATTTCTAGCTAATGTAGGATTAAAGAGGAGTTTTGATTGAAAAATATGAAGAAATCTCATGAAAAATTGGATTAAAATAGCTTTTTGAAGAATTCTATTGAGTTCCCTAAATTTTGGCTATCAGATCTTGATCAAATGATTGAAAAATTGCCAAAAATGGATGTATAATAGTCCAGATCAAGTTGGAATTAATATGGACCATTGGATCACTTTGATTAGGAGGTTTTTGGTTGTTGGATTGTGCTAAGGAAGCTTGATCACCGTCGGGAGCTCTATTGGCCATCCAATCAAGCTCTGGAATGCTATTGGCTGTCCGATTGCATACTGGGAGTCTGATGGAATTTGAATCAAGGTAGGAAAAGGCCTCTATCATTCGATCTTGATTTGGTGAAATCTGGCCGTCGGATCAAGCTCTGAAGCATTCAGAGTTGTTGGATCGTATGTAGGGAGGTGGTTGAATTCGAATCAAAATAGGAAAGAACCCCCGCCATCAGATTTGGACTGCAAACAACCATAACCATAGGATGGTGCAATTAATGTGCCCATGGACCACGTGAACCAGGTGCATTTGAAGATTGGACTAGTCAATGCTCGCCTTCACCTACAACATTATCATTTTGCCCCACTATGCTGTGATGAATTTTTTGTAAATCCTTTAACGATCTTGGTCCACCATGTGGCAGCGTGTGATTGGGCATCTTCTACTGAGCTGGCAGTCCATTCTTGGATCCATGGATTAGTGGGTCAAGTTCTATGGCTAAGCTGGCTTGGACGACATGTCGGCTGAGCTGAGATGCACCAGCTGAGCTGAATGCGGTGGCTTGGCTAGGCACGCTGGCTTAGCTGCACGAGCCGATTAAGTTGAATTAATTTTTTTATTTTTTTCTTTAAAAATTCATATCTAGTCTATTTTAATTCTATTTTGTTCCAAACTTATTTTGTTATGACTAAAAAAATGAGCTCTTTCTATTGATAAATATATTTTTAAAAATAATAAATAAAATATTTAATTTTTAAAAATAAAATTAATTAATTAATAAATTATTATTTTTAATGATATTTTTATTGTTAGATATATGTGCCCTAGAAGCCAAAATTGGCTGACACTTATTGTACACTTCTAAGGGCAAAATTATAATTTTGATTATAAATAATAAAATAGATTATTTTCTATCATAATGTGTATTTAGTGTCTATGATACATCTCTTGAGTTAATGGTAATGATAATTCTTATTTTCAAGAGTTGAAAATTCAAGATATGAATTTTCATTATTAACTTATAAAATGCTCCCGACTGAAGGATCATCATGAAGATGGTGATTGATCCAGAATGTTGGTGTACAATCGCTTCTTTATAGTAGATGAATCTTGAGTCTATGGTATAGAGACACCGAAGTGAGAGTACAGGTGCTCATTAGAGAATGAGAGCACTGAGCGTGACCACCTCGAGCAGTCATAAGAAAGTCTACCTTCTAGTCAATGACTGGCTCGAAGCTATAGTGGTGTGTCTGGTTCTTTGATCTAAGGTGCATCAGTAGTTCACCTTGAGGGTATTATAGTTTGACTACACCATGACTCGATCTCCTAGCCATTCAGAACCCTGAGGTGTATGTTGGCCATAGCATTTTCATTATAGGAATTGGATTGCACCAAGAGGAAATCTATCTACCTCGATAGATGAGAAGCAGCCCTATGATGATCATGAGAATTAAGTCCATAAGCCTATGGTCATGGCAGAGTGAAATAATAGAAAAAATTTCTATTAAGATTTTCACATCGGACTTGAATCAAATGATTAAATCATATGATAGAAATTAGGGTTTGACGAGTTCACCTTAACCCTAATCTGATCAGGGCTCAAGATAGAAGAACTTAATCACATAGGTAGCTGCACCAAGAGGTTCATTTTTTATTTTGATGGGTTGCCACCATATATGTTAGGTGTCACTGATGGATTTTGGGAGCAATTAGAATGATTTGGATGATCGATCATTCTAGTTATCTGAATCAAAAAAGTTCTGATCCATCGAAAGATATTTCAATAATGTCGATGATAGAGATCGCGATATATCCCATTACCATACAGAACTGAACCTAACTGGGTCACACAAACAAGGGTTTGGATCTGGATATCATCAATTGGATTAACCCAGTTCAATTGATTTGAATAAGATTCAATTAGGTTCAAGGAAATCATGCTAGCTCATGATTGAGCCTAATGTTCTCCTTCAATTATCATTTTAAGTTGTCTCGAATGAGCCAAATATGTTTGTGCTTATTTAGGTATCTTTATTTGTTCTGACTAAAACTTGTCTAAGTCGAAAAAGGATTGTCTTAATTTATGAGATAAATTTGAGACAACACCTATCATTTTTCATCACCTGCTAATTTTTGTCTTTTGACTTTGGTCAAATGTTACTTTGACATCTGCCCATGTGTCATGCACCCATAGAAGATTGATTTTGGACCTATCAACCTGCTAAAAAGTAGGTGGACTAGGGGTGCATGCTTAGGGAGGTGTGCGCCCATGGATAGAGGTGCCTGGAGTCCCATATAGATGAGACTTTAGTTACTTCGAGGTTTCTACCTAGGTGGCACCAAAGATTAGACTTTGACCAGTCTTAGGCACCATCTAAGGATGATTCAGAGGAGCTCTTATTTGATTGGATCAGGTGATGTCATCCCATCAATCAGATTTAGATCTGATTGCACAAAGCAACATGATTGGCTGGGATGATGTGGCACTGCATGGTGCAGCAGGGTCAATATAAACCATGTCTGTGCCTAGTTTCAATAAAAAGAGACCATAGTCCATGCTACAAGGCTGCCCCTCTCCCTCCTCCATGCCATCTTCAGGTCCCCTCTCTCCTCTCCATGCCCAAGGGGATTTGGGCTCCAGTTTAGTGCGATCCAGTTAAGAGAAAGGTGATGAGAAAGGAAGAAAGCAGCACTGCTGCAAGAGACGTTACCCGATCTTCAAAAGAAGTTTTGAAGATCCTCCAAATCAGATCTAGATCTGATATTTGGAGAAGTGATAAAGAAGGAGAAGATCTCTAGATCCAATCTGAGTAGATATTGGTAGAGGTCAGGCACTTACGTGGCTAGATCCAGAATCTCAGGCAATCAAATCATCAAGGATCTATCATAATATCTATAGATTGATTTTTAACATGACAAGATCTAAGAATTAAAATTTAAATATATTTTATTTTTATTAGATCTATGAAATAGATCTAAAATATCTCAGATATTAATCTAGATTTAATAGATTCAATTCTTGAGATAGTGATGAAAACTAGATAACTGATATCATTATTTTTAGATAAATCTAAGATAAGATTTATGAATATTCTAGATCTAAATAATTAGATTAAATAATTATGCATAAAAAATAAAAAATTGATCATATGAGATATGATGATGCATGTTTTAGACTAATTGTAGAATAGTTCTACATATTATCATAAAATTTAAATAATAAATTAATTTTTTAGAATTATTAATTTATATATAAATATACTATGTAGAAAATATGATAGTTATTTGTATAAAGATATTTTTTAATTAAAGATTCCTCCTGATCATAAGAATAAGTAGAATTAAATGCCCTATCCTTCCATTCGATGGGATGTTCTTATGATGTGTAGGGGTGCTGTGCGTTCGTCCTTAATCAGAAATCAAGAACTTATTTTCTGCAAAATCCTAGATCCTAAAATCCTAGGATTTTATTCATATATTTATTTTGTGAATCCTAAACTTAATTAAGAATAAAGATTATGAAATATGTTAGGTCTAAAATTGAGAATTTAAAATCTAAGACATATTCATAAAATTGGGTTCGGGCTTGGGTAGCTCAATTAGGTCTAAGCGGTTGATCAAACTAAATTAAGAGTTGGTTAGATGGGATCAAGAGTTCTTAAATTGACCAGCCTAATAGGATTAAGTCTGGGTCAAGATCGAATCACATGAGTGATCGATCAAGCTAAGACCTAATTAGGCTCAGTGGTTAGAGTCTGGATTGTAGGCTAATCCAATTGGTTTTGACTCAACAATTTGGTGTCTAAGATAAGTTTGGCAGAAACGACCAACTGGTATTTAATTGAGAGCTACTCGACTCGAATATGTTCTTATCCAGTTAATGGCATATCCCTTCCACCGGTCTCACTTACCTAGCCATATTTGTTGGCTCAATCCTGATTTGAGGTAGCCAATAATCCGAGCTAACCCATGCCCCTAGGTTAGTCATAATGGTTATGACTATGTCAAGTCTAGTTTAATGAGATCTAAATCAAATCTTCCTAAGAAAAGATTAAGTCTAAGATCTTCCACCATTATAGAATGCAGACCCTTTTCGGGGTTAATTGCTCTCGACTGGTTACAGTGGTTCAATTGCACCAAAAAGATGCAACCATGTCTATTAGGCATTAGATGCTACAAACTGGAGGATGGATTGGGCTCAATATTTCGAATATGGTGAGAGACTCAATTAGAAATCCAATCTATGCAAATGGTGGGTTTGACTTAACTAAGAAGTGGATCAATATTCTGGGCAAGGTGAGATTCAAAAATTAGAGACCAAGTTTGGGTGCACCATGATTAGAGAATCATTGGAGAAGAGTTGTTCACTCATTGGCTAACCCATCACCAATAACTGTTAGATGAGGTGATGAGTCAGTTGGTGGGACCGCATCACCCACTAAAAATCATTAATCATGGAGATTTTCGCATCTCTATAGAGGAAGTGTAGGGATCCGAGAAAATAGTGGGAGCTAATTTGTTTAAAAATAAAATCCCTAAATAAATTGGTTAAGTCTTAATTACAATATCTAACTAAAAATTTTGACTCTCTACAGATAAATATTTGCGTCCAACCCACTAGCACGGATCCTGGACACCCATAGACTGACTGAACCTAATTACAAGAATTGGCTTCGAAACTTCAAAATCATTTTGGGTTCCGAGAAGTTAACTCATGTATTGGACCAGGACCCTCCCACCTTACTAGTTCGTCCATTTGCTGAATAGAGAGCGTCTTTTGATAAGTGGATAGATAAAAATAATAAGGCAAGATACTAAATGTTGGGCTCGATGTTTGATGAGCTTCAGCGTCAACATGAAGATATCAGGACTGCCTACTAAATGTTGGCTCGTCTATAAGAGATGTTTGGTGAACAAAGTTGCGTAGCCAAGTATCAAGTTATTAAACGACTATTCAAGGCTAAAATGCATGATGGACAGTTAGTCCAAGATCATTGTCTGATGATGATCAAAAACTTGGAAGAGCTTGAGAAGCTTGGAGTGAAGTTAGACCTGGATCTGTAGAATGATATAATTCTGCAATCATTGACTGATGCATATGGTCAATTCATCATGAACTACCATATGCGTAAACTTCAAAATTCTCTGATCGAGCTTATGAATATGCTGGTTACTGCTGAGCTTTCTATGAAAGGTTCTAAAGGCTCAGTGCTTGCTAAGAAATGAACTTCTTCCAAGAGAAAGTCTTTTGAAAAGAAAAAGAAGTCTGTGAAAAAGTAGAAGGTGGAAGGAGGAAAGAAAAAAAAGACAGAGCTGAAGAAGAAGGCTGGTGACAAAGAAAAGTATTTTCATTGCAACATTGACGGCCACTGAAAGCGGAACTGCCCTACTTACTTGGCCATCATGAAGAATAAGAAGGAGGCGGGTCCTTCTAGAGGAATGCTCGTTATTGAGTCTAACCTTATGATTTCTTCTACATCCAGTTGGGTGCTTGACTCTGATTCTAGTGCTCATTTGTGCACTTTCATGCAGGATCTTGAGGATAGCAGGAGCCTAAGGGATGGTGAGATGATCCTACGTGTCGAAAATAGAACAAGAGTTGCTACTGTGGTCGTAGAAACATACCCTCTTCGACTACCATCTGGTTTAGACTTAGTATTAAAAGATTGTTATTATGTGCCTGCAGCAAGCAGAAATTTGATTTCTATTTCATGTCTAGAATTAGAAGGCTATGTAATTAGTTTTCTTAAGGACCATTATAACATTCTTTATGAAAGAAATAAAATTACAAGTGGTTTTTTTATTAATGATCTTTACCAGTTATATATTGATGTATCTATTTTTAATATCGAGCAAAATGTGAATGCCATGAAACGACCTAGGGATAGTCCAAATGATAGGTATCTATAGCACCTACGATTAGGTCATACAGCAGAAGATTGGGTTAACAAATTGAAGAAAATTAAGCTATTGAGTCCGTTGACTCAAATAGCTCGAAGAGAAAGTCTCATAAGAGCAACGAGCTAAGGACTAAATGGAATCAAATCAGGTTGAGCCAATACAATCACTACCTCCTCCACCTCGTAGATCGAAAAGGATTTCTCATCCCCTTGAGAGGTACTTAGGTACTATTTCAGAGGATATAGAGAAAATGTTCCTCAAAGGTAATGGGGTTCATGGTGATGATCTCAAAACCTATAACGAGGCGATATTGGATATCAACTTTGAGAAATGGTTAGAGGCAGTAAATTCAGAAATTGACTCGATGCCCTCAAACCAAATCTGGACCTTGGTAGATCCACCAGAAGGTATAGTACCTATTGGGTGTAAATGGATCTACAAGAGAAAGATTGGTGCAGATGGGAATGTGGAAACATTCAAAGCTAGATTAGTGGTAAAAGATTATAGTCAATGTGAAGGCATTGACTATCAAGATACCTTTTCGCTAGTAGCTATGCTTAAATCCATCCACACATTGCTTGCAATTGCAACCTATTTTGATTATGAAATATAGCAAATGGATGTGAAAATGGCATTCGTAAATGGATATCTTGAGAAAGATATTTATATGGAATAGCCGCTGGATTTCACATCAAGTGATGCTGATCATAAAGTATGCAAGTTTCAAAGGTCCATATATGGACTTAAGCAAGCATCTCGGAGCTGAAATACTCATTTCAATGATGTGATCAAATTGTTTGGTTTCATCAAGAACGAGGAGGAATCATGTATTTTCAAAAAGATCAGTGAGAACGCTATTATCTTCCTCGTACTGTACGTGGATGATATCTTCCTTATTGGAAATGATATTTCTATGTTGACCATAGTTAAAATATGGTTATCCAAAGAATTCTTCATGAAAGACTTAGGAGAAGCATCCTTTATTCTAGGAATTAAGGTCTATAGATAGACTGAATAGGATGCTAGGATTTTCATAGAAGATGTACATAGAGAAAGTGCTAAAGAGGTTTAGCATGGAAAACTCTAAGAGGGGTTTGGTATCCTTCAGACATGGTATTCATCTTTCCAAGAAGATGTGCCCTAGCACACCTGAGAAAATAGAATGCATGAGCAAGATCCCTTATGGTTCAGCAATAGGGAGCCTCATGTATGCCATGTTATATACACGACCTGATATAGCCCATGATGTGAGTGTCACGAGCAAATATCAGTCGAATCAAGGTGAAGAACATTGGACTTCTATGAAATGTATCCTTAAGTACTTAAGAAGAACTAAGGATATGTTGTTGGTTTTTGGTAATAGAAAACTCCAAGTCCAGGGGTATATAGACTCAAATTTTATGTCCGATGTAGATGATCGAAAGTCAACATCTAGAAGTCTATTTCTGTGTAATAGTGGTGCTATCAGTTGAAAAAGTTTCAAGCAGACAGTGATAGCAGATTCTACCATGAAAGCAGAATACATCACTATATCAAAAGCTGCGAAGGAGGCATTCTGGTATAAGAAGTTTGCCGCAGAGATTCGAGTGATGCCATTCCTCTATACTGCGATAATAATGGCACCATAGCTCTTGCTAAGAAGCCGAGGTCTCATCAGAAATCCAAGCACATCGAGCGGCGATACCATCTCATCTACGATTTTCTCGAGAAGAATTATGTCGAGGTCAAGAGAGTCGACTCCATAGACAATGCGATGGACCCACTTACAAAGTCATTGGGCCAACAGAAGATCGAAGCCCACCTTGAGAAGATGGAACTTAGATTTGTAGCCAATTGATTTTAGGTCAAGTGGGAGTTTGTTAGATATATGTGCCCTAGAAGCCAGAATTAGCTGACACTTATTGTACACTTCTAAGGACAAAACTATAATTTTGATAATAAATAATAAAATAAATTATTTTCTATCGCAATGTGTATTTAGTGTCTATGATACATCTCTTGAGTTAATGGTAATGATAATTTTTATTTTTAAGAGTTGAAAATTCAAGACATAAATTTTCATTATTAACTAATAAAATGCTCCCGACCGTAGGATCATCATGAGGATGGTGATTGATCCGAAAGGTTGGTGTACAATCGCTTCTTTATAGTAGATAAGTCTTGAGTCTATGGTATAGAGACATCAGAGTCAAAGTATAGATACTCGTTAGAGAACAAAAGCACTGAGCGTGACCACCTTGAGCATTCATAAGGAAGTCTACCTTCTCATTAATGACTGGCTCGAAGCTGCAGTGGTGTGTCTGGTTCTTTGACCTGAGATACATCGACAGTTCACCTTAAGGATGTTATAGTTTGACTACACCATGACTCAGTCTCCTAGCCATTCAGAATCCTGAGGTGTATGTTGGCTATAGCATCTTCATTATAGGAATTGGATTGCACCAAGAGAGAATCTATCTACCTCCGTAGATGAGAAGCAGCCCTATGATAATTATGAGAATCAAGTCAATAAGCCCATAGCCATGGTAGAGTGAAATAATAGAAAGAGTTTCTATAAAGGTTTTTACATCGGACTTGAATCAAATGATTAAATCATATGACAGAAATTAGGGTTTGATGAGTTCACCTTAATCCTAATCTGATGGGAGCTCAAGATAGAAGAACTTAATCACATAGGTATTTGCACTGAGAGGTTCATTTTTAGTTTTGATGGGTTGCCACCATATACTGCTAGGTGTCACTGGTGGATTTTGGGAGCAATTAGAATGATTTGGATGATCGATCATTCTAGTTGTTTGAATCGAAAAAGTTTTGATCCATCGGAAGGTGTTTTGATGATGTCGATGATAGAGGTCGTGACATATCCCATTACCATACAGAACTGAATCTAACTGGATCACACAAACAAGGGTTTGGATCTGAATATCATCAATTGGATTAACCTAGTTCAATTTATTTGAATAAGATTCAATTAGGTTCAAGAAAATCATGCTAGTACATGATTGAGCCTAATATTCTCCTTCAATTATCATTTTAAGTTGTCTCGAATGAGCCAAATGTATTTGTGCTCACTTAGGTACCTTTACTTGGTTTGACTGGAACTTGTCCAAGTCAGAAAATGGTTGTCTTAATTTATGAGATAAATTTGAGACAACACCTGCCATTTTTAGTCACCTACTAATTCTTGTCTTTTAACTTTGGTCAAACATTGATCTTTGACACTTTGACATCTGTCCATATGTCATGCATCCATAGGAGATTGATTTTGGACCTATCAACCTACTAAAAAGTAGATGGACCAGGGGCATATGCCTAGGGAGGCGTGTGCCCATGGATAGAGGTGCTTGGAGTCCTATACAGATGGGACTCCAGTTACTTCGGGGTTTCTACCTAGGTGGTGCCAAAGATTAGACTTTGACCAATCTTACGCACCATCTAAGGATGATTTAGAGGGGCTCTTATCTGATTGGATCAGGTGATGTCATCCCATCAATCAAATTTAGATCTATTTGCATGAAGCAATGTGATTGGCTGGGATGATGTGGCGCTGCATGGCACAACAGGGTCTGTATAAATCCTGTCTACGCCTAGTTTTATTAAAAAAAGATCATAGTCCATGCCACAAGACTGCCCCTCTTCCTCCTCCATGCCATCTTTAGGTCCCCTCTCTCCTCTCCATTCCCAAGGAGATTTGGGCTCCAGTTTGATGCGATCTAGGCAAGAGAAAGGTGACGAGAAAGGAAGAAAGCAGCACTGCTGCAAGAGACGTTACCCGATTTTCAAAAGAAGTTTTGAAGATCCTCCAAATCAGATCCAGATATGATATTTGGAGAAGTGATAAAGAAGGAGAAGATCTTCAAATCTAGTTTGAGTGGATACCGGTAAAGGCCAGGCACTTGCATGGCTAGATCCAGAATCTCAAACAATCAGCAGGATCATCACAAGATAATCTAATTACCCAACAACAAGATATAAAATTAAATCTATTTTAATTTATTTTTATTTTTATTAGATCTATGAATAGATCTAAAATGTCTTAGATCTGATTTGGATTCAAAAATTTTTTTTTTTGAAATATCTATCTTGATCGAATCAGATCTGAACGAATCTGATCTAAGAAACTAGGTTTTTTCTTCATTTATGATACTTATCACACCTTCTAACTTAAGCTTTGCTCATTCTCGAGTAAAGAAAGAATTTAGTTTTAGATATCTTTTAAGCTTTAGAGTTTCGAATTTCACCTAAGCAATTTTCAAATTGGCCATTGATGTTCAGTAGAGCTTAAGTGAGGCATATCATTGGAGTATTAGTACTTACCAATAGAAAAATTAAGTAAAGAACATTCAATTTTTCTGAACATTTTCTAAATGATCCCTACCTTTATTTCTAAATCATCTATACTTTTTATATGGACAAGTGTATTGCTACTTCCATCCTTCATTTATTGAAAATTTTTTTATTCACATTGCTCACTTTTTGATGCGAATATCATTGCTTACTTAAGCAACGAAATTTGATTACTTGATGAAAAATTAATATATATTTTTTTAATGTTGTACTACTATTGGATATTTTAACTCCTTAAGCTTTCTATTTGATCCATGTAGCAAGTTTTGGGTGAATGACTTTCAAACCAGTTGACTTTAAGGCACTAGGTATAGAATATCCCTCGGGCTTACTAGCTTAAATCAAATAGGCTACGAGTTAAGACTAGCTTTACAACAAGCTTCTTCATTCTTCCCACTTTTTGATGTGAAACTAAATGCGTGCTTGGGCAAAGAGGTCTGGTTACTCAGTAAGAAGTACTTAGAAACTATTTTATTTTAATAGTAATTTTTTTATAAAGAAATATATAGTTATTAGAAACTATTTTATTTTAATAGTAATTTTTTTATAAAGAAATATATAGTTATCCTATACAAGCCCATAAAAAGTAGACTTTTTTTTATGCTAATAGAAAAATTAGGAGTGCTCAAAATTTTTTTTTTATGTTTTAGACTTAACTCTTTATTGGATTTTCTTAATACTTGATCTCTTAATATCTCACAGATTCTCTAGTCCGTGCATCAATTTTTTTTAAAAATGCTTAGTTCAACTCGATTCTTAAGAATAATTGGGTGTCTAAATGCTAAATACTAACTTCTTTAAGGACTTAAAAATTTTAAAATTTTTATTATTCTCTCTCCCATCTTAATCGACATTATGCTTAATAGAGAAAGAAAAATAAAGGATATGATAAAGAAAAAAAAAGAATACACCTGACTCAATATATTTTAATGGTTCAGCATATGCCTTTGAAAATTTAGACTCTCCCTCCAACTTATTCAAAATGATCTAAATAGAAAATCAACTAAAAAAATAAATTAAATAAAAGAAAGCTAAATATTAGGTTGCCTCCCAACAAATGCTAAGTTTATCATCTTCAGTCAGACACAAGGCAGCTTATTTATCCTATATCAAATATTGGATTGATAAATTTTAATAATTTTGGATTGCCAATCTCAGAAAGATAGTTTCTTATTTCTTTATTAATATATTCATTATTAATTTTGGGCACATAGGATGTGAACCCATTCTGAAACCCTTGTTTGTTGAGAATTTCTCCTATTTATTCTTTTAGAATGCTCATAAATTGAGTTTTTATATTAGGAGTTAAGTTTGATGCAATGGATACTGGAAGGATGACTAAAGATGACTTTAATTCTGAAGATAAATTAATATGATATTGATTAAATAACTCTATTAACACTTCATTATATGCCTCTTGATTTTTATAAGAAGAATCAGCTTTTAGGACTGAAGAAAATAGGACTTTAGATTTATATGTTTTAGATAAATCATCTATTCTCTTTTTTTCTATGTTTGATTTATTTAAATTGAAACTAACATTAGTACTAGTTTCAGACTTGGATTCTTTTATGCGGTTAGTCTCAGTACTAACCTTTTTTTCTAAATTTTTATTTTGACTAGTATCAGTACTAGCCTCTCTCACCTGATCTTAGTATGGATCTATAAGAATCCTATAACTTTTAAGTTCAAAAATTACTTTAGCATTCTTTAATTGAGGATTCTTAAGTAGGGCATTAGATTGATAATTAGATCCAGGTGGTTGATGAAAAATAGGTAGGTTGTTTATAAGAATCAGTTGGTTCAGCAATTGACCTAGTTCTCTCCTCATACTAGACTCAGCTAATTATCTTATTTGTACTTCTAGCCTGACGATGAATTTCTATTGAGTCAGAATCAATTATTGAAGTTGATTAAATCTATCATCAACTAGATTGGTCTATTGAGGAGGCGGATATGATGGCTGATTATAATATGATGGCTGGATAAACTGACTAGGCTGACCCTTATTATAGGTATAATTTTGATATTAGATCTAAGACTGAGTCTGTTGGGATATCCAAGAAAAATTAGAGTGATTCCTCTAATCTAGATTATATAAATTTGAAAAAGGATCATTAATTAGCTTCGAGTAGCCTTGTACGGCTTGGACTTATTTTTGGATGAACGGTGAAAATTATGCAGTCGTGGGACGTTCACTCATATGATGGATTGGGCTAGCATAGATTGAACAAATCTCTTGATAATTAGAGGATAATGTGTTTTGTGCAGAGTTTGTTGTCCTAGGATTAGGAGTTGATCTAATTTCTGGATAAGAAAGTCCACTTTATTCATCAGGTTCAAGTTAGCCTTAGAATTAGATTCTGAATATTTAAATTCATGGATCCCTACCAACTTTTGATAGAAAGATAATGAAGCATGGTTGATTGAGTTTTTACTTAGAATTTTGAATAAGGCATAGGCTTTATCCTCACTCTTGTTCATGAATGCTCCTCCACAAGATGCATCTATATTTATCGATATTGGTCTCCTAAATTCTCATAGAAAGCTTGAACTATTTGCCATTTAGATAGACCATGGTATGGGCATTTTCTAATAAGTTCCTTAAGTCTCTCCCTTGACTCATGAATTTATTACTCTGAAAGCTGAGCAAATCCAGTGATAGCTCGCCTCATGGTATTGGTTCGGCCTATAGGATAAAATTTCTTAAGAAATTTACTTTGCAATTCAGCTCAAGTTTGGATTGGTCTTCCTATTATGCCAAGCCACTACTTGGCTTTATCTTTTAATAAAAAAGAAAATAAAATTAATATAAGGGCATCATCAGTCAAATTTTGGATTTTCACCATAGAGTCGACTTCTAAAAATTCATCTAGATGCTTGTAAAAATCTTCATTAGATTTCCATAGAAAGATGGAAGCATTTGGATTGTAGTTGGCTTGATCTCATAGTGGGTAGCATGAATATCAAGTAACTGGATACAAGTCGATAGATTATAGATAGAAGAAATAAAATATTTCTTTATCTGCCTAGGTGGTTCTCTAAAATTTTTAGTTATTTGGTTATTGGATTTAATATGGTTCAGCCATTCAATTTTATGATTGAATTCAACTAGATCAAGTAAAGTGATCTCCTATCATATATGTACTAGTACAATCTTATTTTATGGTCCAATTTAAATTTTTTATTATTTTATTATTTTTTAAAAAAATTATAAAATTAATTTAATTTTTTTATTATTTTATTTATTTTATTAGTATTTTTTATTTAATTTAACTTAATTTAATTTAATTTAATTTAATAATATTATTTTATTTTATTTTTGGAGGAAAAAAAGAGAAGAAAGAAAGAAGATTTCTAAAGAAGAGTTCCTAAGGAGTCCTAGAGTCAAGAAGAGAGAGAAGAATTAGGTTTAATATTGGTTAACAATCAAGTTATTTAAACAATTCTAACCAAAGATTGTCCTAGATCTAGATAGTTTCTAACTGCCAAGATCATCTTTAAGCTCTCTAAGTGTAAGATCTGCCACTTAACTAGCAAGATAAGTCTAAGGTTGGTGGAAGTCCCTTTGTTGCTTGCCTTAGATACCAATTATGCTTGGCTAGGTAAGCTAACGGAACTAATTAAGTCACCACCTTTCTTTGAGATATAGTTCCTAAACCACTTGCCTTAGACACCAGTTAAATTGACTAATCCTAATCCGATCTAACTCTTAGAATTTTTTATCCTAATAAGCTCGAGTTCCTAGGATCAATGTCTAATTAATTTTAATTTAAAGGCTTAGGTCAATGTAGGATGCTGGTTGGTTGTTTGTAGGACAAAAAAGAATAATCAAATCCCTATCTTATCTTGTTTAATTGGGTGTTGCCCTTAAGCTGATTTAAAAGATGAATATGTACAATCACTTTCGGATAAGAGGTTCTATGCAACTAAATTAGATGCATAAAACTTAATTGAACTTGTAGAGTTTATCTTATCTCCAGCGATCATCAAAAAGAAAATAAAAAAAAAAACTAAATCTAATATGATGGATGCTCTAAGCAATTAGGGTTTCTAATCTTGTCATAAAGCTTTTAATTAGATTTTAGTAGATATTTTTTAAATTAATTTGAGAATAAAGTAAATAATTAATAAAAAAGAAAAGAGGTCTAGGGTTAGGATTGATCTCACCAAGCAAAATTGGATTGGAAGCTTCCTCCTTGCCCTAATCTTTTTGTTCTTTTTTCTACAAAATAAAAAAAGTTAGTAAATAATATTTATAAAAAATTAAAAAAATTAAAAATTTATTTATAATTTTATTTACAAGAAAATCAAAGAAATAAAAAAGAGCATCTATTTCTTCCCCGGTAGTGGTGCTAAAAATTTTGATAAGAGCACGATGTTGTCGTTAGGACACCATGTTTATCAGTTTAATTTTTACTTCTTAAAATAATTAAAAATAGATAGTAAATAATGAGTTGGATCGAATCCATAGAGAAGACATTATTTTAGTTTTAAAATTTTTGATTTTTATAAAAGAAAAGAAAAAAAGAAATCAAAGTAAGAAAATAGAATTATAAATAAAAAGCAGAATTTAAAAGGTGAAAAAAATTAAACTTGGTACTAAGATCTACTAGTTAGATCTTAGAATCTACTTGCAATAAAATAAAAAACAATAATTAAATTTATAATAAAAATAAAGTGCATGAAATTTAAATAGTTGAAAAGTAAATTTTGCATTAATTAAAATTTAATTTAGAATTTAAAAATATGAAATTTAAAAAAGAAAAAAAAATAAAAATTAAAAATAAGCTGATCTTGATCTTGGATCGACATTGGTGTTGAGATGGTGTAGAAGTCTAGCTCTTTCTCTCGGCACCATCTATCTTGAAGCATCCATGAATTTCAAGCATGGCTCTATCTTGTACCATCACCTTTCCATGATCGAAGATAATAAATTCTGGAGGCCAGAAGTCCTTTAAATAGAGTAAGGAAGGCTGGACCTTTGTTTCTAGCTAATGTGGGATTAAAGAGGAGTTTTGATCAAAAAACATGAAGAAATCCCATGAAAAATTAGATTAAAATAGCTTCTGGACAAATTCTGTTGAGATCCCTAAATTCTAGCCATCAGATCTTGATTAAATGGTCCAAAAATTGCCAAAAATGGATGTGTAATAGCCCGAATTAGGTCAAAATTAATGTGGACTATTTGATCGCTTTGATTAGGAGGTTTTCGACCATTGGATTGCATTGAGGAAGCTTGATCACTGCCAGGAGCTCTATTGGCCATTCGATCAAGCTCTGGAATGTTGTCGGCCATCTGATCACATGCTGGGAGTCTGATGGAATTTGAATCAAGGTAGGAAAAAGCCTCTATCGTTCGATCTTGATTTGGGCAAAATCTGGCCGTCAGATCGAGCTCAAAGCATTTGAAGCTATTGGATCGCGCGTAGGGAGGTAGCTAAATTCGAATCAGAATAGAAAAGAACCCCCACCATCAGATTTGGACCGCAAACAACCACAGCCATAGGATGGCCAATTATTGTGCCCATGGATCACGTGAACTGGGCGCATTTGAAGATCAGACCAATCAGTGCTCGCCTTCGCTTGTAAAATTACCATTTTGCTCCTGTATGTCATGATGAATTTTCTGTAAATCTTTTAATGGTCTTGGTCCACCACATGGTAGCATGTGATTGGGTGCCTTCTATTGAGCTGGTGATCCATGCTTGGATCCATGGACTGGCAGGCTAGCTTCTATGGCTGAGCTGGCTTTGACGACATGCCGGCTAAGCTGAGATGCATGGGTTGAGCCAAATGCGACAGCTTGGCTGGACGAGCCAGTTGAGCCGAATTAATTTTTTTTATTTTTTTCTTTAAAAAATTATTTCTGATCTATTTTAACTCTATTTTGCTCCAAACTTATTTTGTTGTGATAAAAAAAATGACCTCTTTCAATTGATAAACATATTTCCTAAAAGTGATAAATAAAAATATTTAATTCTTAAAGTAAAAATAAATTAATTAATAAATTATTATTTTTAATGGTATTTTTATGATACTTATCAGTCGTGGAGAAGGAAAAGTATTTTCACTACAACTTCGATGGCCATTGGAAGTAGAACTGCCTTACTTATCTGGCCAGCCTGAAGAATAAATGGGAAGGTGGACATTTTGAAGGTATGCTCATCATTGAGATGAATCTAACAATTTTTTTTGCATCCAGTTGGGTGCTTGACTCTGGATCTAGTGCTCATTTGTGCCCTTCTTTGTAGGATTTTGAGGATAGCAGGAGACTGAGGGATGGTGAGATGATCTCATGCTTTGAAAATGGAGCAAGAGTTGATGTTGTGGCCGTGGGAACCTACCTCCTATAACTACTATCTAGGAGTGTCTTAGTGTTAAGAGACTATTTTTATGTACCTGCTGCGAGCAGGAATTTAATTTCTATTTTGTGTTCAGCATAAGAAAACTATATAATTAGTTTTCTTAAGGACCACTATACTATTCTTTATGAAAAAAATAAAATTGTAAATGATTTCTGAATAAACGGTCTCTACTAGTTACATGTAGATGTATCTGTTAATAATGTCGAGTATTGTGTGAATGCCATAGGATCTAAACGACCTAGAGATAGTCTAAATGAAAAGTACTTGTGGCATCTTAGGCTAGGTCATATAGCTCAAGATAGGATTAACAAATTGGAGAAATTTGGATTAATGGGTCTGTTGACTTCCGAGTCATATCTGATTTGTGAGTCATACCTTCAAGATAAACTAACCAAAATATCCTTTGTAAGACATGGGGAAAGGACCACAAAGCTACTTGCCCTGGTGCATATAGATGTTTGTGGCTCATTCAATGAGCCAGTCGAGATGATTTTATCTACTTTATTATCTTTACCAATAATTTATCTCGGTATGAGTATGATACCTGATGCAATGCAAGTTTGAAGCCTTTAAAAAGGTCAGAAAATTCAGACATAAAATAGAAAAACAAACCAAAAAGCCTATTAAGGTTTTTCGATCAGATCGAGGAGGTGAATATCTTAGTCAAAAATTTTTGGACTATCTCAACGAGAATGGCATACTTAAATAGTGGACTCCATTTGGAACGCTTTAACTCAATGGGGTTTCAGAATGAAGAAACCAGATCTTATTAGATATGGTTTGATCTATGATGAGCTTCACGGATCTTTCTGAATTTTTTTAGGGATATAGTATACTAATAGCTATTTATCTGTTGAATAGGGTTTCTTCTAAAACCATTCCTACTACACTGTATGAGATATGACATGATAAGAAGCCAAGTCCGAGTCATCTTAAGATTTGGACTTGTCCAACCTATGTCAAGATACAGCAAGCAAACAAGTTAGAATCTAGATTCCTTAGAGCTCGATTCGTTGTATTGGTGTAGAAAATGGTGCTGATGCCAAAGTTCACTGTAGTTGGTGAAGATGAGGCCACCGATGAAACCTGTAAGAAGAAGTCCAAATCGAAGGTGGGTGGCTCCAACAGGATCCTCCGATGATCAAGTTAGTTTTCTAGCAAAAAAGAATGGAGTACTCAAGAGAATGTATATAGAGATGAGAGCTTAGAGAGAAAAACATGTCTAGAGGATCTCTTATATAGGCGAAGCCTATAATAGAATGAAAGTGATAGCCATAATAGAATGTTAGTGAGCCGTTCGAGCCATGTGAAGTTTGCTATGAAGAGTAGGCTGTCATTTATCGTGACTTGTGGGTAGTTAAGTTCTATTTGTTGGAGTTCGGATGCAGCTTTTGCACCTATTAATAGGCCGTGTGTGTTGGGATGATGAGCTTGGAGCTTGGTAGGCCGAACTTGGAGATTGGCTTGTGAATGGCAGGTGGCAAATCTTTAGCCGGTTAGACTCTATTGGTGCTGCCTTTAATAGCTTCGAGGAGTTCGACCGACTTCAAGAAGTTCGTCCATTTTCAAAGTCAGCCAGGGATTGATGGAAGCTTTCAAGCTGGAGGCTAGAGAGGGAATCATTGAACTTTCCAAATCATCATCAGATTTTTTGAAGAAGTTCGGCTATCTTTAAAATTGATGGATGAATGCTTTATCTTTAGAAGCTCTGCTTCCCTCAAGATCGGCCTAGAGTTTGAATCGAAGGAGTGCTGTGACTCACCATCTATGGAGTGGTTACTATTCTGGATTGAAAATTAGATTTGTACCGGTGATAAAGTTCTTTCACTATTCAAATTCGTCCGATCGATATGCATGGTACAGGCTGGCTAGATCTATAATTATCAGAAAGAGATAAAAAAATTTGGCCATACAAGAGTTCTACCATTATCCATAAAGTAGAGTAAAGAAGTTTGGTCAGGATAGAATCTGATTGGGGAGGAATTTGACTGGGTGAGGTTCTTGCTACAAGGTTAATGAGATATGCTATATGCCACAAAGGGATTCGGCCAAACTCAAGGTCTGCCATGGATGGAATCGAAGGGTATTGAGGTTCAATATTTAATTTGATGGGGCTCTGTTGTCATCAGGACCAGAGTTAGTTATCACACCTTTTACTGTTCAAGTTTGGCCAGATGGAATTCATCATGCCTTGAAGGAGTTCTGCAATTGCTGAGAGAGAGAGGATTGTTACCACTAAGAAGTTCATCCAGTATACATGGTTTGAAGGTCAATCCCCTTAAGTTAAATTAGTTCAATTGAAGTTTAGCCACAACTATTGCAACTCCGGATGAAGTTGTTAGATATATGTGCCCTAGAAGCCAGAATTGGTTGACACTTGTAAAACACTTCTAGGGGCAAAATTGTAATTTTGACTAAAAGCAATAAATGGGTTATTTTCTATCACATATGTGTATTTAGTGTCTGTGATACATCCTTTGAGTTAATGGTAATGATAATTCATATTTTTAAGAGTTGAAAATTTAAGACATGAATAATCAATGTTAACTCATAAATTGCTCCCGACCATAGGATCATCACGAGGATGGTGATTGATCTGGAAGGTTGGTGTACAATCGCTTCTCTTTAGTAGATGAGTCTTGAGTCTATGGTGTGGAGACACCGGAGCGAGAGTACAGGTACTCGTTAGAGAACGAGGGCACTGAGCGTGACCACCTCGAGTAGTCATTAGGGAGTCTACCTTCTCGTCAATGACTGACTCGATGCTGCAGTAGTGTGTCTGGTTCTTTGACCTGAGATGCATCGACAGTTCACCTTGAGGGTGTTATAGTTTGACTACACCATTACTCGATCTTCCTAGCCATATGGAATCCTGAGGTGTATGTTGGCTATGACATGTTCATTGTAGGAACTGGATTGCATCAAGATGGAATCTATCTACCTCGGTGGTAGAGGAGTAGCCCTATGATGATCATGAGAATCAAGTCCAGAAATCCATGGCCATGGTAGAGTGAAATAATAGAAAGAGTTTCTATTTAGATTTTCACATTGGACTCGAATCGAATGATTACATCATATGACAGAGACTAGGGTTTGACGAGTTCACCTAAACCCTAATCTGATCGGGGCTCAAGATAGAAGAACTGAATCACACAGGTAGCTGCACCAAGAGGTTCGCATTCAGCTCTGATGGGTTGCCACCATATACTGCTAGGTGTCACTGGTGGATTTTGGGAGCAATTAGAATGATTTAGATGATCGATCATTCTAGCTGTTCGAATCAGAAGAGTTCTGATCCATCGAAAGGAGTTTCGATGATGTCGATGATAGAGATCATGACATATCCCATTACCATACAGAACTGAACCTAACTGGGTCACACAAACAAGGGTTTGAATCTGGTGATCATCAATTGAACTGATCTAGTTCAATTGATCTGAATGAGATTCAATTAGGTTCAAGGAAATCGTGCTAGCACTCGATTGAACCTAACATTCTTCTTTTGCTATCATAAATAAGTTGTCCTGTCTGAGCCAAAGGAGTTTGTGCTCAATCAGAGGCCTTCATATGGTCTGACTGGAGGTTGTCCAAGTCAGAATAGGTTGTCTTATTTTATAAGACATTACCTGCCATTTTTGGTCACCTGCCATTTCTTGTTCTTTGACTTTGGTCAAAAGTCTACCTTTGACTGGTCAAACATTGACCATTGACACTTTGACTTTTGACCACATGTCATGCACCTATTGGAGAGCTGGTGGGGGCCTGTCCCCCTGCCAGAACCTGGCAAGGAGAAGGGCGCACGCCACCCTAGGCGTGTGCCCAAGTTGGAGGCGCCTAGGAGTCCTTGTTGGACAAGGACTCCATCTCCTTTTTGGATTCCAATTAGAGTTCTTCTAAGAACCAACTTTGACTGGTCTTAGGTGCCCTCTAAGGAGGAATCCAGGGGACTCTATTCCCACCAATCAGATTTAGATCTGATTTCATAAAGGGTTGTGATTGGTTGGGAAGAAGAGGAGTTGGATCACAGCTAGTCTATAAATAAGACCCTGTATCCAACTCAGATAGTATGACATATGATGAGATCATAGTTTCTCCATGCCCCAAGGCTGCCTCTCCCCTCTCTCTCCACGTCAAACCACCTTCTCCCCTTGCTCTCCACGTCCAAAAGGAGTTTTGGACCTTGGTTGGTGCAATTCAGATCAAAGAAAGGCGATCAAAAGTAAGAAGGCTGCGCTGCTGCAAAGGACGACTGCTTCATCTTCAAAAAGAGTTTTGAAGATCCTCCAGATCAGATCTAGATCTGATTTTTGGAGGCGTGATAGAGAAGAAGAGGATCTCTAGATCCAACCCGAGTGGATACCGGTAGAGGCCAGGCGCTTGCGTGGCTAAGATCCAGAACCTTCCGCTGCAAACAGGATCATCAATAGGGTAATAGGATTACCCAGATCAGGTAAATTAAATTTGATTTAATTTTATTTTATTAAAATAATAAGAATCAGATCTAAAATATATCAAAATCTGATTGGGATCAAGAGAAAAATTTTAAAATATATCTCTTGATTTGATCAGATCTGAACGAACCTAGATCGAAAAATCAGGATTTCCCTTCAACTGATCAGATCTGAACGAACCTGGACCAAAAAATCAGGATTTTCCTTCAACTGGTATCAGAGCCAGGTTCTAAATTATTTAGATCTAATTTTAAATTTATTTTAATTAAAAAATAATTAATTTCAGATGTCACATGAGATGTGATCAGATCTGAAATCAGAAAAAATTAAAATTAAATAATTTGGATCTAAGATTAGAAGATATGCATGACTAGTTCTAGAATAGAATAGTTCTATAGAATATTCTTGCATATTTTTGATTTAATCTGATTAAATCATATTTTAGATCTTTTTATTTACTATTTTTTGATATTATAAGTGTTATAATAACATCTAAAAAATAGCAAATAAAAATTATTTAATTTTTGAATATCATATGAGATATGATTGATGCATGTCTAGACTAGTTGTAGAATAGTTCTACATAATTATCTAGATTAGAATTTATTTTGATTAGATCAATTTAAATCTAATTTTTTAGATTATTATGAGATAATTTAGATCTGAAAATATGCATGATTTGATACATGAGATGTATGCAAAATATGCCATGATTAGATCTACTTTATATATATGAGATATATGATATAGATCTGATATTATTTTGTAGTATTGAATGTTCCTGATTAAGGCGTTCCTCTTGGCCATCCGGTCATAAGAACGAAGAAGGGTTTAAAGGCCCTCTCTTCCCATTCGATGGGGTGTTCTTATGATGTGTAGGGGTGCTGCGTGTTCGTCCTTAATCAGAAACCCAAAACTTACTTTCTGCAAAACCCTAGATCCTGAAACCCTAGGATTTATTGTGCATATTTTGTTTATGAACCCTACTTAATTAAGAATTAAGTTTATGGAATATTAATTAGGTCTAAAATTGAGAATTTCAGATCTAAGACATATTCATAATACTGGGTTCGGGCTTGGGTAGCTCAATTAGGTCTAAGCGGTTGATCAAACCGAATCAAGAGTTGGTTAGATGGGATCAACAATGCTTAAATTGACCAGCCTAATAGGATTAAGTCTGGGTCAAGATCGAGTCACGATCAAGCAAGACCTAATTAGGCTCAGAGGTTAGAGTCTGGATTGTAGGCTAACCCAATTGGTTCTGGCTCAACAATTTGGTGTCTAAGGTAAGTTTGGCATAGACGACCGACTGGTTTTTAATTGGAAGCTACTCGATCCTAAATGCGTTCTTGTACGAGTTAATGGCATATTCCTTCCACCGGTCTCACTTACCTGGCCATATCTGTTGACACAGTTCTGATCTGAGGTGGTCAATAATCCGAGCTAACCCATGCCACTAGGTTAGTCATAATTGTTATGACTAAGCCAAGTCTAGTTTAATGAGACCTGAATCAATTCTCCTTAAGAAAAGATTAAGTCTGAGGTCTTCCACCATTGTAGATATGCGGGCCCTTCCCGGGGTTGATTGTTCTTGACTGGATACAGTGGCTCAGTTGCATCGGGAAGACGCAACCATGTCTATTAGGCATTGGATGCTATGGGCTGGAGGATGAGTTGAGCTCAATATTTCGGATACGGTGAGAGACTCAATTAGGAACCCAGTCTATGCAAATGGTGGGTCTGACTTAACTAAGGAGTGGATCAATATTCCGGATACGGTGAGATTCATGAATTAGAGACCAAGTTTGGGTGCACCATGATTAGAAAATCATTGAACAAGAGTTGTTCACTCATTGGCTAACCCATCACCAATAACTGTTAGGTGAGGTGATGAGTAAGTTGGTGAGACCGCACCACCCACTAGAAATCATTAATCATGGAGATTTTCGCATCTCTACAGAGGGAGTGTAGGGATCCGAGAAAATAGTGGGAGCTAATTTGTTTAAAAATAAAACCCCTAAACAAATTGGTTAAGTCAAAATTACAGTATCTAACTAGAATCTTTGACTCTCTATAGGAAAATGTCTGCGTCCAACCCATTGGCACGTATCCTAGACACACATAGACTGACCGGACCCAATTATAAAGATTGGCTCAGGAACTACAAAATTATTTTGGGTTTCGAGAAGTTAACCCATGTTTTGGACCAGGACCCTCCCACATTACCAACCCGTCCATCTGTTGAACAGAGAGCGTCTCTGGAAAAATGGATTGACGAAGATAATAAGGCCAGATATTACATGTTGGGCTCGATGTCTGATGAGCTCCAGTGCCAACATGAGGATATCGGGACTGCTCGCCAAATGTTGGCTCACCTGTAGGAGATGTTTGGTGAACAGAGCCAAATATCAAGTCATAAAATGACTTTTTAAGGCTAAGATGCGTGATGGGCAGTCAGTCCAAGATCACTGTCTAACAATGATCAAGGACATGGAAGAGCTTGAGAAGCTCGGTGTGAAGTTGGACTTGGACCTACAGAACGATATCATTCTGCAATCCTTGACTGATGCATATGGGCAATTCATCATGAATTACCACATGCATAAACTTCAGAATTCCTTGGCCGAGTTAATGAATATGCTGGTTACCGCTGAGCTTTCTATGAAAGGTTCTAAAGGCTCAGTTCTTGCTATGGAAACGGACTTCTTCCAAAAAAAAGTCTTATGGAAAGAAAAAGAAGTCTGTGAAAAAGCAAAAGGTGAAAGGATCAAAGAAGAAGAAGGCAGAATCGAAGAAAAAGGCCGATGGCAAAGGAAAGTGTTTCCATTGCAACAGCGATGGCCATTGGAAGCGGAACTGCCCTACTTACCTGGCCACCCTGAAGAACAAGAAGGAAGGTCCTTCTAGGAGGTATGCTCATTATTGAGTCTAACCTTACGGTTTCTTCTGCATCCAGTTGGGTGCTTGACTCTGGTTCTAGTGCTCATCTGTGCACTTCTATGCAGGGTCTTGAGGATAGCAGGAGGCTGAGGGATGGAGACATGATCCTACACGTTGGTAATGGAGCAAGAGTTGCTGCAGTAGCCATGGGAACATACCCTCTGCGATTACCATCTGGTTTAGACTTAGTTTTGAAAGACTGTTATTTTGTGCCTGCAGCCAGCAGAAATTTAATTTCTGTTTCATGCTTAGCATAAGAAGGTTATGTGATCACCTTCTTTAAGGACCATTGTAACATTCTTTATGAAAGAAATAAAATTGCAAATGGTTTCCTTATTAATGGTCTTTATCAGCTACATATTGATGTACCTGTTCTAACTATCGAGCAAAACGTGAATGCCAAATGACCTAGGGATAGTCCAAATGACAGATATCTATGGCACTTGAGATTAGGTCATATAGCAGAAGATAGGATCAACAAATTGGAGAAAAATGGGCTATTGAGTCCATTGACTTCTGAGTCATATCCAACTTGTGAATCCTGTCTTCAAGGCAAAATGACCAAACTCCCTTTTGTAGGACATGGGGAGAGGGCCATAGATCTCCTTGCCCTAGTACATACTGATGTGTGCGGCCCATTTGATGTGCCGGCTAGAGGCAATTTTGTCTACTTCATTACCTTTATCGATGATCTGTCTAGGTATGGGTATGTGTATCTTATGAGACACAAGTCTGAAGCCTTTGAAAAGTTCAAAGAATTCAGACATGAAGTAGAAAAACAAACAGGAAAACCCATTAAGGTTCTTCGATCAGATCGAGGAGGTGAATACCTTAGCAGGAAATTTCCTAGACTATCTCAAGGATAATGGCATAGTCTCTCAATGGACTCCACCAGGAACACCTCAACTCAACGGGATTTCAGAATGGAGAAATCGGACTCTATTAGATATGGTTCGATCCATGATGAGCTTCACAGACCTCCCTGATTTTCTTTGGGGACACTCATTGTTAACTTCAATCTATCTACTGAATAGGGTTCCCTCTAAAATCCGTTCCTACCACACCGTATGAGATATGGCACGGTAAGAAACCAAGTCTGAGTCATCTCAGAATTTGGGGTTGTCCGGCTCATGTCAAAAGACAACAAGCGGACAAGTTAGAATTTAGGTCCTTCAGAGCTCGATTCATAGGATATCCTAAAGAGTCATTAGGATACTATTTCTACATTCCAGAAGACCACAATGTGATTGTGAGTCGACATGCCATCTTTCTTGAAAAATAGTTTATTCAAGATAGCGGCATTGGAAAATAGATCAAGCTTGATGAGAAAGTCTCACAAGCAGAACGAGCTAAGGACCAAGTGGAACCAAATCAGGTTGAGCCAATAAGAACACTACCTCCTCCACCTCGTAGATCGAAAAGAGTTTCCCGTCCTCCCTGAAAGATACTTAGGTATTGTTTCAGAGGATGTAGAGGAAATGTTCCTCGTAGGTAATGGTGCTCATGGTGATGATCCCAAAACCTACAATGAGGCGATATCAGATATCGACTCCGAGAAATGGCTAGAGGCAATGCAGTCAGAAATTGACTCGATGCACTCAAACCAAGTCTGGACCTTGGTAGATCCACCAGAAGGTATAGTACCTATTGGATGTAAATGGATCTTCAAGAGAAAGATTGGTGCAGATGGGAATGTGGAGACATTCAAGGCTAGATTGGTGGCAAAAGGTTATAGTCAACGCGAAGGCATAGACTATCAGGATACCTTTTTCCAGTAGCTATGCTAAAATCCATCCGCACATTGCTTGCTGTTGCAGCCTATTTTGATTATGAAATATGGCAAATGGACGTGAAAATGACATTCCTAAATGGATATCTTGAGGAAGATATCTATATGGAACAGCCGCTAGGTTTCACATCCAGTGATACTGATCACAAGGTTTGCAAGCTGCAAAGGTCCATATATGGACTTAAGCAAGCATCTCGGAGCTGGAACACTCGTTTCAATGATGTGATCAAAAAATTTGGTTTCATCAAAAATGAAGAGGAACCATGTGTTTTCAAAAGGGTCAGTGGGAGCGCTGTTGTCTTCCTCGTATTGTACGTGGATGACATCCTCCTTATTGGGAATGATATTCCCATGTTGACATCAGTCAAGATGTGGTTGTCCAAGGAATTCTCCATGAAAGACCTAGGTGAAGCATCCTTTATTCTAGGAATTAAGGTCTATAGGGATAGACCGAATAGGATGCTAGGACTTTCACAGAAGATGTACATAGAGGAAGTACTAAAGAGGTTTAGTATGGAAAACTCTAAGAGGGGATTAATACCCTTCAGACATGGTATTCATCTTTCCAAGAAGATGTGCCCCAGCACACCTGAGGAAATAGAACGCATGAGCAAGATCCCTTATGCTTCTGCAATAGGGAGCCTCATGTATGCCATGCTATGTACACGACCTGATATAGCCCATGCTGTGAGTGTCACAAGCAGATATCAGTCAAATCCAGGTGAAGAACACTGGACTTCTGTGAAATGTATCCTTAAGTACTTGAGAAGAACTAAGGATATAATGCTGGTCTTTGGTAATGGAGAACTCCTGGTCCAGGGATACACAGACTCGGACTTCATGTCCGATATAGATGATCGAAAGTCGACATCTGGGAGTCTATTTGTGTGCAATGGTGGAGCTATCAGCTGGAAGAGTTTCAAGCAAACAGTGATAGCAGATTCCACCATGGAAGCAGAATATATCGCTGCATCAGAAGCTGCGAAGAAAGCATTCTGGTACAAGAAGTTTGCTGCAGAAATCGAAGTAATGCCATCAGATGCCATTCCTCTATACTGCGACAACAATGGCGCCATAACCCTTGCTAAGGAGCTGAGGTCTCACCAGAAATCCAAGCATATTGAGCGGCGATACCACCTCATCCGCGATTATCTCGAGAAGGGTTATGTCGAGGTCAAGAGAGTCAACTCCGCAGATAATGTGGCAGACCCACTTACAAAGCCGTTGGGCCAGCAGAAGATCGAAGCCCACCTTGAGAAGATGGGACTTAGACTTGTAGCCAATTGGCTTTAGGACAAGTGGGAGATTGTTAGATATATGTGCCCTAGAAGCCAGAATTGGCTGACACTTGTAATACACTTCTAGGGGCAAAATTGTAATTTTGACTAAATCAATAAAATGGGTTATTTTCTATCACATATGTGTATTTAGTGTCTGTGATACATCCTTTGAGTTAATGGTAATGATAATTCATATTTTCAAGAGTTGAAAATTTAAGACATGAATAATCATTATTAACTCATAAATTGCTCCCGACCATAGGATCATCACGAGGATGGTGATTGATCCGGAAGGTTGGTGTACAATCGCTTCTCTTTAGTAGATGAGTCTTGAGTCTACGGTGTGGAGACACCGGAGCGAGAGTACAGGTACTCGTTAGAGAACGAGGGCACTGAGCGTGACCACCTCGAGTAGTCATTAGGAAGTCTACCTTCTCGTCAATGACTGACTCGATGCTGCAGTAGTGTGTCTGGTTCTTTGACCTGAGATGCATCGGCAGTTCACCTTGAGGGTGTTATAGTTTGACTACACCATTACTCGGTCTCCTAGCCATATGGAACCTGAGGTGTATGTTGGCTATGACATGTTCATTGTAGGAACTGGATTGCATCAAGATGGAATCTATCTACCTCGGTGGTAGAGGAGTAGCCCTATGATGATCATGAGAATCAAGTCCAGAAATCCATGGCCATGGTAGAGTGAAATAATAGAAAGAGTTTCTATTTAGATTTTCACATTGGACTCGAATCGAATGATTACATCATATGACAGAGACTAGGGTTTGACGAGTTCACCTTAAACCCTAATCTGATCGGGGCTCAAGATAGAAGAACTGAATCACACAGGTAGCTGCACCAAGAGGTTCGCATTCAGCTCTGATGGGTTGCCACCATATACTGCTAGGTGTCACTGGTGGATTTTGGGAGCAATTAGAATGATTTAGATGATCGATCATTCTAGCTGTTCGAATCAGAAGAGTTCTGATCCATCGAAAGGAGTTTCGATGATGTCGATGATAGAGATCATGACATATCCCATTACCATACAGAACTGAACCTAACTGGGTCACACAAACAAGGGTTTGAATCTGGTGATCATCAATTGAACTGATCTAGTTCAATTGATCTGAATGAGATTCAATTAGGTTCAAGGAAATCGTGCTAGCACTCGATTGAACCTAACGTTCTTCTTTTGCTATCATAAATAAGTTGTCCTGTCTGAGCCAAAGGAGTTTGTGCTCAATCAGAGGCCTTCATATGGTCTGACTGGAGGTTGTCCAAGTCAGAATAGGTTGTCTTATTTTATAAGACATTACCTGCCATTTTTGGTCACCTGCCATTTCTTGTTCTTTGACTTTGGTCAAAAGTCTACCTTTGACTGGTCAAACGTTGACCATTGACCCTTTGACTTTTGACCACATGTCATGCACCTATTGGAGAGCTGGTGGGGGCCTGTCCCCCTGCCAGAACCTGGCAAGGAGAAGGGCGCACGCCACCCTAGGCGTGTGCCCAAGTTGGAGGCGCCTAGGAGTCCTTGTTGGACAAGGACTCCATCTCCTTTTTGGATTCCAATTAGAGTTCTTCTAAGAACCAACTTTGACTGGTCTTAGGCACCCTCTAAGGAGGAATCCAGGGGACTCTATTCCCACCAATCAGATTTAGATCTGATTTCACAAAGGGTTGTGATTGGTTGGGAAGAAGAGGAGTTGGATCACAGCTAGTCTATAAATAAGACCCTGTATCCAACTCAGATAGTAATGACATATGATGAGATCATAGTTTCTCCATGCCCCAAGGCTGCCTCTCCCCTCCCTCTCCATGCCAAACCACCTTCTCCCCTTGCTCTCCACGTCCAAAAGGAGTTTTGGACCTTGGTTGGTGCGATTCAGATCAAAGAAAGGCGATCAAAAGTAAGAAGGCTGCGCTGCTGCAAAGGACGACTGCTCATCTTCAAAAGAGTTTTGAAGATCCTCCAGATCAGATCCAGATCTAATTTTTGGAGGCATGATAGAGAAGAAGAGGATCTCCAGATCCAACCCGAGTGGATACCGGTAGAGGCCAGGCGCTTGCGTGGCTAAGATCCAGAACCTTCCGCTGCAAACAGGATCATCAATAGGGTAATAGGATTACCCAGATTAGGTAAATTAAATTTGATTTAATTTTATTTTATTAAAATAATAAGAATCAGATCTGAAATATATCAAGATCTGATTGGAATCAAGAGAAAAATTTTGAAATATATCTCTTGATCTGATCAGATCTGAATGAACCTGGACCGAAAAATCAGGATTTTCCTTCAACTGATCAGATCTGAACGAACCTGGATCGAAAAATCAGGATTTTCCTTCAGAAGTCATATCAAATTCAGACTTTTTATTGGACTTCAGCGAAAGTTATTTTATTTTCAACACTTATCCTCCTACTTTCGAGTTCGAAAATCGAATGAAGGGAGTACCAAAACAGTGACCGTCGAAGTCCTCTATTAGTTTCCTACCTTCAGAAGGTTAAAAGTTTTGGATTTTTCGATTGACGCCGAAGCTGTCTTAATGACTGAATGACTTGAAACAGCTGCAGCAGTCGAAATTTTTTTCTTGCATGGCACTTTAAGTACGACATCATTACTACCTTGACAAACTCGACCATGAGTGGGATGCATGGCAAGTAATGGCTGGGTGGAGAGGATCTCCAATTATAACCGCATTTGACTTCTTCTGCCTATTTCTATCAGCCTTCCTCTTTTCTGATTGCCTTCTTGTGTCCTCCGATTGGTTTAGATTAGTCTTCTGACCCTTTTCTTTGCATTTCCTTACTTTTTTTCCACTTTTGTTCTTTTGGTTTCTTTATAAAGGCTCACTGTTCTTCCCTGGTTCTTTCAAAAATTTTGTAGCCTTTTTCTTTTGATTTTCTAGGGGTTTTTCTAGTTAAGTTTGATCCAAATATCTTCCAAAATATCTTAGTCCTCTGGTTCTAGGAGTCCAGCCCACCCGAACTTGCCAGGTTCTAGCCTTAGGAAAAATGCCGAACCTATTGAGGCACTCGACCGACCTTCATCCTTGAGATCATTTCCTATTGCTTACATTCTAAAAGCCTTTCCTTCATAAGGATCTAGTATAAAATTCCTCTTGAATATGAATTGAAGCTTTATGGACCGAGCGGTCGAGCTTGTGCCCCTCCTTTAGATTGCATCTACTTGTATACTAAGGCTCTTTGTGCTGTATTCCAACTTTTGATCCATCCTTTTATTATAGCCCTTTTTTGGTTTTTAAATATCTCCTTCACCTCAATGGTTCCGAACTCATTTAGGTTCATTGTAGATTTTCTTTCTCTTTGTATATCAACCGAAGTCCTCCATCAATTTCTTTGTTTCATAATTATTTCACTTTCAAATATCATCCAACCATCAAGGATTGGTGGTATCTATCCCTCCAGTTCGACAAAAAAGGGTTGCTCAAGGGCGCTCCTTCTTCCATTCACAACTAGAATGAAAAATTCTTTTTTGTCTTCTACCCATCTTTAGAGTTAGGACTTCCACCCTTGGGGCACTTATGAGATTCAGTGTGCCAAGCTCCTGGGTTAGAGAGAGAGGATTTGGACTCAGCCAGCAAACTGAGGAACTACTAGGCTCCTCTTTTATCCAAGCTATTAGAGGACCAGACACTATTTAATCTCGATGGCGACGATGGGGAAAATGGAGACTCTTCTTTTAACAATCAAGAGGTTGTCAAATTCTTGATTGACCGATGCACCCTACTTGAAGTCATGGATAGGATTATTAACTTTGATTTTGAGCAATGCACTTGGGACTCTCTTGGGACCTTCCTCGAGGTGACCACTTCATCTCTTTTCTTTGACTTGTCCTTGCACACTTTTATTAGCATAACCTACTTCATCTTCTATAGATGGGTCACCAAATGATTGCTAATATTAAGATGATTAATCTTCAAAAGATGAAGGTAGTGAAAATTCGTAAAGAATACTAGGCCGAGATTGATCACCTCCTTAAGAAGAAATCAGCCGAAATCGGGGGCCTTCAAGAGGTGATTTGAAACATTGAGCAGGCCTTGATGAAGGCGAAGGAGGAACTAGCCTTGGAGACTAAGAAGAGGAAGAAGGCCAAGGCTGAGGTTGTTGAAAGGGAGAGTCAGATCTCAAGGCAGATCCCAGAGGCCAAGAATCAAGCGATACAAGACTTCAATGCCTCCATGGAGATGAAGGACATAAAGATTGACTTCAGCAAGGTGGCCTTCATCAAGGGGTTTGAGATTTGCCAAAAAAAATGGCTAAGAATTTTCTCAAGCTTGATCTTAGCTTTTTGGGAGGAAAGTCTTCTAACAATGAAGCCGAACCTCCTTCCAGTGAAGCCACTCTTCCAAACACTGCTGCCGACCCTGCCACATCTGCCCTTGCTGCTGCTGATGGACCTATGTCAGCTAAGGCTGCATCGGGCTCCTTCGATACTCCTATTGAGGTCTGAGACCTCTCATTGTACTTATTTTCTCTTTTCCATTTTATCTTTTCTGCATTCAGATATTTTAATTAATGAAAGTGAAATCTTTTTCTTTCGCCATTCTTTTTTGTCATGGCGTTTGTGTATATTAAGTGCAATCTCCTATTGAAGTTGAACCTCTACCTCAAGGTATCTCCTTGAAGGCTCATACTAAGGATTTAAAAAGAGAAGTCTACTAATTAAAGAAGAAGTTAAGAAAGGCCGAGGATAAACTTAAAAAATTGAAGAAGGGTTATGCTGAAACTGCAGTCGAAATCAACCAACTTCGTTAATCATCCAAATAATTCTTCAAAGAATATACCATCAAGAAGTACCATCTCACTGAAGAGTTAGAGCAGGCAACGAAACTTGCTAGCGATAGAGCCTAGACTTTGACCGCCAAAATTTGCTCCCTTGAAGCCAAGCTTCATGAAGCAAAAGAGAAGATCGGCCAGTTGGAGAGGGGTTTGGCCTAAGCCCAAAGTAAAGCAAGTATGGATGGGACTGGTCAAAGAAATTCTCTGACCTTAAGAAACAACTGCACGATGTCAAGATTGCATATGATACTTATCAAATTGGCTGCTATGGGCAGATTGAAGATCTAAAAAAGAAAATTGATGCAACCAACACCGAGGTGTCCTAGCTTCAGAAGCAGTTGGCAGATAAAGCTTACATCGGCCCAAAAGGGGATCCAGAGGAGATTGCCTCCTTAAGGATGATTAGAGGAGATCTTTTGGTGATTTACAAAAAGACAAAGGCCGAACTCTTGCAACTCAAGATCTAGATAACCTACAATGAGAATGCAGTGAAGGATGCTGAAGCCAAATCTTCGGTTCTAAGGAAAAGACTAAGAGAAATAGAAGATGATCTCTGGAGAGCTAACACATTACTTAGTGAGAGTTTGGCAGCAAGGAGAGATTTAAAAGAAAAAGTTAACGATTTGAAGCATGCTCTTGTATTAGCTGGGGTTGGTAGTTCAAAGTTTGATTCTGAGTAGGACTTCGACCTCTATCCCTTTTTCTGGTGTCTTTTTCTCTTTTCTCTCTCATTCTATAACTAGTCTTGAAGACCTGTATAATAAACTTTAACTTTAATGCACTGATATTTCTTTTATTTAACTTTTTATGCTCAACTTTGGTTTGATGCTTGCTAATTTTCTTTATTTTCTTATCGTGCCCGATGTTGACATCATCCTAAAATAATAACTTTAATTCTGCGTGTTGTATATTTGTCCCCCTTGTCTATGAACAAGGTTTTTTGAACTTGATTTGAAGCATCCATGAGCTAGAAGTCTTTATATTTATAGTTTACCTCCTATTTAAGATTCGAAGGTCTTCACCCTTGTTGGGATAAAATTAACCACCAGTCTTAAATAACTGAAGGCCCTTACCTTCACTACGATGAGGTTAACCTCCTGTCCTAAATAACCGGAGGTCTTCACCCTCGCTAGGATGAGATTAACCTCTTGTCTTAAATAATCGAAGGCTTTCACCCTCATTACGCCGAGATTATCCTTCTATCTTAAATAACCGAAGATCTTCACCCTTGCTAGGATGAGGTTAACCTTCCATCTTAAATAACCAAAGGTCTTCACCACGACGAGGTTAACATTCTATTTTAAATAATCGAAGGCCTTCACCCTCGCTAGGATGAGGTTAACCTCCTATTTAAATAATCAGAGGCCTTCACCCTCGATGCGATGAGGTTAACCTTCCATCTTAAATAATCAGAGGCCTTCATCCTCGCTAGGATGGGGTTAACCTCCTGTCTTAAATAACCAGAGGCCTTAACCTTCATTTGAAAATAAAGTTTGGTTGGATAATTTTCTATCATTATATAGTTTTGCACCAACGACAAGAATATTAAAGCAAGAAAATTTTATTGAAATGAGATTATTGATAATACATTCATAAATTTTTTAAATTTCATGATCGCAGGAGCTAGTGATAAGTGGTAAAAATATACTAATAAAAGTATTAAATTATAAAATAAATTAATCTATTTTTTTAGAAATTAATACTTTTATTAATCTTATGTAAGAAAGAAGGCCACCAATGTGAAGATCTTATTTTTTTGATTCAGATGAAATAAATTTCAGACAAAATGCACTTCAAACGAGCCCAGAATTGAATTTTAAAAAACAAAAAAAATCGATTTGGTTCAAACCGATTCAAAAAATCGGTTCAGTGGTTCAGCTCGGTTCGACCGAAATAGCAGACCAACCTGTCGACGCAACACTGACATCAGGATGACGTCAGCATTTTTCGTGGCTCATGGTGGACCATCTGGAGGGTATTTCGGGCATTTCACATTAGAAAAAGTGCTCCGATTGGCTAAAGAACATGGCGGTCCATGCAACACCGAGCTCGCGCATGGTCACGAAGGGCAATTTGGGAATTTTGGTAGATCCAATGGGCGGTATTCATTGAAACTTGATCGAACGGTTGAAGCGAAGGCGGTGCTGGACGACATCCGCAGCTTTCGATCGAGATCCAACGACTGAGATTCATTTCGATGGTAAACTAAAGATCAAAAGCCCGATCGAACAGTCCAGATTCAATCCAATGGTAGATCCAATGGCTGGCACTAAATTCGACTTGATCTTGGTTATTTTAAGAGATTTTTGAGTGATTTTTGGACCGTTTGATCAACATCTAATGGGCAGAATTACCTAGATCTTAATTTGAGTTGTTTTAGGAGTCTTAAACCTAATTTTTGATGGATTTTAGGAGGAAATCAATCTCTTGATCTATAAAAAGCCTGTTGTTGCTATGAAAATCAGAGAAAGATAGGGAGAGAGAGACAGAGAGAGATAGGGAGAAAGAGAGAAATAGAGAAAGAGGGAGAAAAAGAGAGAGAGAAAGAGAAAGGAGAGAGATAGAAAGAGAAGAGTGATTTGTGAGAAATAAAAAAGAGCTATTTGAATTTTTTCGACAATCATGACATCGATCAAGGAGCATCTTCTTCTTCGCCAAGTTCTCCACATCAAGAGCAGCAGATAATCAATTTCAGCAATCAAATAGTCTAATTTCTCTATACGTTTTATTTTATTTTGCTATTTTTTTTGAACTTGTTACCATGAACTAAATTTTTTTTTACTAAGGCTAAGGTGTAGCCACTCTTTTGATGCAATATTCAGTGTGATTATTTTTAAATTTTATTCATGAGGAGTATATAAATCTGATCTTAATGCTTTTAGATTACTGGCCATCTTCTAATTGATCTGATGAACATAGATGTTACGGACCAAGTACATCTATGTTATTGCTTCTTGATTATATACCTTGTATTATGAATCAAATTAGAATTCATATGCATGCAGGAATTTTAGTGCGCTTTGGACGCAGCGTATTTTAATTAGAGGGTTTCACAAAACTTAATGCATTAATATTTATTTAAATTACACCTGGACCAAAGGGTAATTAATAAATATTAATAGTTTTGCTATGCCTGGACCAAAGGATAGTGAATAAATTAGGAGACTCCACCGTCACATGAAATAAAATTAATCTAAAAATCTGAATATTGTATTGACTGAGTTGGTGAACCGATTGCCTTAGTAATCCATTGCTCTTGAGTTTAAAATCCTAATAATTTACACTCTCTCTATTTTCTTAAAAAAAATTTAATTATTTTTTATTTTGTTCTTTAATTTCTTATTCTCATAAATCGATCTTCTAAATAAAGCATAGGAAAGAGCTTTTCAGTACTTATTTTCCAATCAATCCTCTAGGGATGATACTCTACTCATTCACTTTATTACTTGATCGACTGGTGCACTTGCCATAGCTATAAATTAGCACGCATCAAGTTTTTGGCGCCGTTGTCGGGGATTGTGTCTAAAACAATATTAAAATTTTGATCCTAGCTTTACTTTAGAAAATTTATTTTTAATTTTTATTATTTAAAAAAAAATTATTCAGTTGCATGACACGTACTGGACATAGTAACTTACTACCTTTAGATCCAGAAATTGAAAGAACCATTAGAAGACTACAACAAGAGAGAAACATGGCAGCTGAAGATCCTAACGACATCAATCTAGGATTGGATATGGCGACTGAAGGACAGCATGAAGCTATTCGACCAGTACATCATCCATTAAATGATTACATCACACCATCTGTAGTCGATGCAGCTTCGAGCATCAGGAGACCGTCCTGTACGAGCAAACAACTTCAAAATAAAATCGGCGATGATCCAGATGATTCAATCAACTGTCCAATTCAGTGGACACGTGCATGATGATCCGAATGCCCATATTTCTAATTTTCTTGAACTTTGTGATACTTTTAAAATTAATGGGGTGTCGGATGATGCTATTAGATTAAGGTTATTTCCTTTCTCTTTATGGGACAAAGCTAAGAGTTGGCTTCATTCTCTTCCTATAGGTTCTATCACAACTTGGGATGTCCTAGCCCAAAAATTCTTAGCCAAGTACTTTCCACCTTCCAAGACTGCTAAGATGCGCAACGATATCACTTCTTTTATGCAGATGGACATGGAGACACTATATGAGGCTTGGGAGCATTTCAAGGAACTTACTGAGGAGATGTCCACATCATCAACTATCCCGTATGGCTTTAGGTACAAACTTTCTATAATGGTTTATCTCCTACTAATCGTTCTATGATTGATGCAGCAGCAGGAGGAACCATTAATCAAAAAATGGAGGAAGAAGCCTTCGATCTGATCGATGAGATGGCATCAAATAGCTATCAATGGCAGACAGAGCGCATGATGCCAAAAAGACTAGCAGCTGTGCAGGGAGTAGATTGCGTGCCAACCTTACTAGCTGAAATTGCAGCCCTTAGAGCCGAAGTCAACAACTTAAAGGGAACAGCTATGCATGTTCAGAGCATTACTTGTGACCTATGTGGAGGAGGACATGATACGAGCAATTGCCAGATAGGTAATCCTTTTGCTAAAACAACTGATACAGCTAATTATATTGGTAATTTTTTTAGGCCGCAACAAAACAATCCCTACTCCAACACATACAATCAAGGGTGGAGGCAGCACCCAAATTTCTCATGGAGCAATCAAAATGCAGCACAACAGCCACCCCGGGATTCCAAGTACCTGAAAAGAAGTCCAACATGGAAGAGCTGATGGTCAAATTTATGCAAAACCAAGAAGCAACTATAAAAAATTTGGAAGCCAAACTTAGGCAGGACCAAACAGCAGCAATTCGAAACTTGGAGATGCAAATAGGTCAAATGGCTAAGATAATCTCTGAGAGACCTCAAGGATCCTTGCCAAGCAATACGGAGACAAATCCAAGGGAGCAAGTCAATGCTATCACCCTAAGAAGTGGTACAAAGCTTGGAGGAGCCACATCAGAAGAATGAGACTGAAGAGCCAACTACAAATAAGGAACCATCAACTAAAATTCGTCAGTCACCAAAACAACCAGCAGATGGATGGTCTCCAGGTATACGGTTTGCTGATCCAAATGTGAAGCCCTACGTGCCGCCACTACCATTTCCCAGAGAGACAAATACAGCATCCAGATAAGGAATTTTCTAACTTTTTCAAAATTTTAAAGAATTTACATATTAATATTCCTTTTGTAGATGCTATTACTCAAATGCCCAGGTATGCCAAGTTTCTCAAAGAAATCTTAACAAATAAGAAAAAGCTGAAGGAGCATGAGAGAATAAATTTGAATGAAGAATGCTCAGCAATACTTCAAAATAAATTACCATAGAAGCTTAAAAGATCCAGGGAGTTTTACTATCCCCTGCATTATTGGTGATTGTAGTTTTGATAAAGTTTTATGTGATTTAGGAGCAAGCATTAATCTCATGCCTTTTTCTATTTTCAGAAAGCTGGGTCTAGGAGAACCAAAGCCTACCACTATTACTCTTCAATTAGCCGACAGATCCATTAAATATCCAAGAGGTATAGTGGAGGATGTCTTGGTAAAGGTAAACAAGTTTATTTTTCCTATTGATTTTATTGTTCTTGATATGGAAGAAGATTATGATGTACCCCTTATTTTAGGGAGACCCTTTTTAGCTACTGGAGGAGCTTTAATAGATGTTCAACAAGGAAAAATTAATTCTTAGAGTCCAAGACGAACAAGTTACTTTTAATGTTTTCAAAGATACTAAACAAACTGATGATAATCAAACTTATTTTCTAATTGATATTATTGACAATCCATTATATGAGAATTCTGTAGAAAATAGGTTTGAGACTATAAAAGCGAGCAATGTCAAATTGAAAGAGGACTCGATCAAACATGAAAGTATTCCAATTGAAGTGGCACCAGATTGATCCACTTTAGAACTCAAAGAAAGTCAAGCTGAAGACTATAAATCAGAACTACTAGATAGGTTGTTTCTTTTCTTTTTAGTTTTGATCATTTTTCTTTTCTTTTATTTTTCAGTAATTTATTATTGCTCTTTTACTGCTCTGGTGTGTATTTTTAATTTTACAGAAAAATCAATGAGAGCTCAAGCAAAATTTCAAAGCTCCAAAGAATCCAGACTGAACCAAATCAGGTGTATTCCTTCCTATCCTTTATTGCACCCTTTATTTTTCTTTCTCCTTTAAGACAATGTAGAATAAGTTATAAAAAAAAAAAAAAACATGTGTCAAGAAGAAAATCTTGAGCAAGATAAACTGGATAAGTGATAAAAGATAGAATTATTTGCTAATGAATGTAATGAGTTAAAGAAGTAGATTAGTTGGTCAACTTTTAGCAGCCTACTTAGGTCATTAAAAGATTATTAGCACTTTTTATTGCACATGCACACTAACAAGGCAAAGTAGGTATTGATTATAAGGCCAACTGAGGATTCAATTATCACTGAAAATTGATAATTAATATACATTCTAATCAAAAAAACTTGAATTTAAGGAAAGAGCTACCTGCCTATAAATAAAGTACAAAAGATAGAGTATATGTGGATTGCCCAAAGCCTAGTAACTGGGTCTCTGCACCTAGGTCAAGTGTGGAAATTCACATAAAATGGTGAAGGAAAGGCCAGGATGCTCAGCACAGTAAAAAAAAAAAAAAGAAGAAGAAGAAGAAGAAAGGCAGTGTGAAAGCTACCTTAATTCATGAGTATAAAATTGAGAATGTATAGAAAATTGACCAAAATAGGTGATAAGAGAGGATACTTTTATTCTTTTAATTTAATACTGAAATGCTAAAGTTAGTCATCACGAACACAAGTGCTATAGATCTTTGATGTACTCTAAGAAAGTTTTTAATTGTATTGACTGAAAAATTTGCTTCTGAAGCTCAATGCTTAGTTAGCAGTATTTTCTAAACTTTTTGACCTTTAATCCTAGATTTTATCTTTGTGATGGATAATCTTATTGAAACATGGTATTAAATAAAATATTGCTAAGGGACTAGCAATGACTAAGTTGGAGGGTGTGATAAGTGGTAAAAATATACCAATAAAAATATTAAATTATAAAATAAATTAATCTATTTTTTTAAAAATTGATACTTTTATTAATTTTATGTAGGAAAGAAGGCTACCAATGTGAAGATCTTATTTTTCTGGTTCAGATGAAATAAATTTCAGGCAAAACGGACTTCAAACGAGCCTAGAATTGAATTTAAAAAAAAAAAAAAAATTGGTTTGGTTCAAATCGGTTCAGAAAATTGGTTCAGTGGTTCGGCCCAGTTTGATCAAAATAGTAGACCAACCTATCGATGCAACGCTGACGTCAGCATTTTTCGTGGCTCACGGTGGACCATTCAGAGGGTATTTCGAGCATTTCACATTAGAAAAAGTGCTTTGATTGGCTGAAGAATGCGGTGGTCCATGCAACATCGGGCTTGCACATGGTCCACGGAGGGCAATTTAGGAATTTTGGCTGATCCAATGGGCGGTATTCACTGAAGCTTGATCGGACGGTCGAAGCGAAGGCGCTGATGGATGGCATTCGCAGCTCCCGATCGAGATCCAACGACTGAGATTCATCTCGATGGTAAACTAAAGATCAAAAGCTTGATCGGACGGCCCAGATTCAATCCAATAGTAGATCCAACAGCTGGCATTAAATCTGACTTGATCTGGGTTATTTTAAGAGGTTTTTGAGTGATTTTTGGACCGTTTGATCAACATCTAACAGGCAGAATTACCCAGATCTTAATTTGAGTTGTTTTAGGAGTTTTAAACCTAATTTTTGATGGATTTTGGAGAGAAATCAATCTCTTGATCTATAAAAAGCCTATTGTTGCCATGAAAATCAGAGAGAGATGGGGAGAGAGAGATAGAGAGAGAGATGGGGAGAAAGAGAGAAATAGAGAAAGAGGGAGAAAAAGAGAGAGAAAGAGAAAGGAGAGAGATAGAAAGAGAAGAGTGATTTGTGAGAAATAAAAAAGGGGTTTTTGATTTTTTTTGACAATCAAGACATCGATCAAGGAGCATCTTCTTCTTCGCCAAGTTCTCCACATCAAGAGCAGCAGATAATCAATTTCAGCAATCAAATAGTCTAATTTTTCTGTACTTTTTATTTTATTTTGCTATTTTTTTTGAACTTGTTATTATGAACTAAATTTTCTTTTACTAAGGCTAAGGTGTAGCCACTCTTTTGATGCAATATTCAGTGTGATTTATTTTTAAATTTTATTCATGAGGAGTATATAAATCTGATCTTAATGCTTTTAGATTACTGGCCATCTTCTAATTGATCTGATGAACATAGATGTTACGGACCAAGTACATCTATGTTAATTGCTTCTTGATTATATACCTTGTATTATGAATCAAATTAGAATTCATATGCATGCAGAAATTTTAGTGCGCTTTGGACGCAGCGTATTTTAATTAGAGGGTTTCACAAAACCTTAATGCATTAATATTTATTTAAATTACACCTAGGACCAAAGGGTAATTAATAAATATTAATAGTTTTGCTATGCCTGGACCAAAGGATAGTGAATAAATTAGGAGACTCCACCGTCACATGAAATAAAATTAATCTAAAAATCTTGAATATTGTATTGACTGAGTTGGTGAACCGATTGCCTTAGTAATCCATTGCTCTTGAGTTTAAAATCCCTAATAATTTACACTCTCTCTATTTTCTTAAAAAAAATTTTAATTATTTTTTATTTTATTCTTTAATTTTTTATTCTCATAAATCGATCTTCTAAATAAAGCATAGAAAAGAGCTTTTCAGTACTTATTTTTCAATCCTCTAGGGACGATACTCTACTCATTTACTTTATTACTTGATCGACTGGTGCACTTGCCATAGCTATAAATTAGCACGCATTAGCTAGCCCCTTCGAGTTTCTTTAGATAGTATGCTCCTAGTCGAATGATTTCCACGACCTCATAAGGGCCTTCCTAGTTCGGAGCAAGCTTTCCTTGGTTTTATGGTTGAGAGATATCTATCTTTCATAGCACCAGGTCTCCTAATTTGAAGACTTTACTTCTGACTCTGGAGTTGTAATAGTAAGCCACCTTTTGTCTATAAGCTGCTATTCAAATTTGGACTCTCTCTCATTTTTCTTCTAGCAAGTCGAGGTTTGCTCTGAGGTCCTATAAATTATCCTATTCACTAAAGCCTTTAACTCATGCTGAGGGAAGTCCGAGCTCGACTGGTATTACTACTTCAGTTCCAAAAGCTAGGGCAAAGAGAGTTTCTCCAATTGATAGCCTTTGAGTAATTTTGTAAGCTTAGAGAATATGATAGAGTTTGTCCAGCCATGTTTCTTTTGCCCTTTAGAAGTCTAGCTTTAATCTCTTGTAGTAGGATCCTGTTTGTTACCTCGGCTTCACCATTTACCTGTGGGTGGGCTACTGATGTAAAATGATGGAAAATGTTCAAATCTTCACAAAACTCAATAAATTTTGCTTTCACAAACTGACATCCACTATCTATGATAAGAGTCCGAGGTAGGCCAAATTTGCAGACTATTGACTTTCAGACGAAGTTCTGTACTTTAACTTCAGTGATTTTTGCTAGGGGTTCAGCCTCAACCCACTTGGTGAAGTAATCCACAGCCACTAGAAAAAATTTTCGTTGTCTAGATGCCATAGAAAAGGGTCCAAGTATATCCATTTTCCATTGTGCAAATGGCCATGAAGCACTTAGGGGTATAAGTTATGTAGCTAGTTGCCTCTGAATATTTGCATTTCTCTAATAACGGTCTAATTTTCTCACATAATCAGTGGCATCTTATTGCATAGTCAGTCGGTAGTATCCTTGATGAAGCAGTTTGTAAGATAATGATTTGGCCCCAAGGTGATCTCCATATACACCTTCATGGAGTTCCTTTATTGCATAATTAGCTTCAGAGGGTCGAAGGCATCTAAGAAGTGGTAAGGAGTATGACCTCTTATACAGCTTATTCTGATATAGAATATAATGAGATGCTTGGTTTCTCAACTTTTGAGCTTCTTTCGAATCCCTGGAGAGTGTGCCATCATTAAGGTATAAAATAAGTGGGTTGATCTAGTTGGGCTCAGGGTCGACTTGCATCATAGTTTAGGATTCTTTTGAGCTTGGGTATTGCAAAACTTCAAAGAAAACCTCTTTTGGTAATTCACTTAGAGCTAGAGTAGCTAATTTGGAGAGAAGGTCGGCCCTAGTATTTTTTGCTCTAAAAATTTGCTGAATGTCAAAGCTACTGAAGGCCAAAATTAGGCTCCTTACTTTTTTCAAATATCTCTTCATGCTTTCCTTCCGAGCTTCATAATTACCATTAACTTGTCTCACTACTAATTGAGAATCACTATAGGCTTTTACATAGTTTGCTTCCAACTCTATAGCTATTCTTTATCCTACAATTAGAGCTTCATATTCCATCCTATTATTTATTATAGAGAATTCAAAGCATAGTGCATATTTAGCAATAATTTCTTTTAGATTGATTAGAATCAAGCCAGCGCCCGCCCCTAAAGCATTAGATGAACCATCAATATATAGAACCCAGAAGCCCTCAGGGAAATCTACCTTTTCCTCTATGAAGTTTAGCTGCAAACTGAAAGTACCAACTTCTTGATACTCAAGCTCGGCCAGATTAGGGATGGTGCATTCTACTACAAAGTTGGTCAATATCTGAGCTTTAATGGATGGTCGGGGTTGAAAATTGATGTCAAATTTAGTAAGCTCAATTGCCTACTTAGCTATTCTTTTAGAGGTATCAGGTCGATGGAGAACAATCTTGATTGGTTGATTAGCGAGAAGTGTGACTGTATGTCCTTGGAAGTAAGGTCGGAGCTTTCTTGCTGTAATCAATAAAGTATATGTTAGCTTTTCTAATTTCGTATACCTTATTTCAGCATCTCTCAAAACTCAGCTTATGTAGTAGATAGGCTTCTAGATTTTAGCCTCCTCTCTAATCGGGACAACTCCAATTGCTGCAGATGACACTGCAGATATAAGAAAAGTTCTTCACTAGGTTCAGGCTTGGCAAGGAGAGGAGTATTGGAAAACAAGCAGGATTTCATGCTTGTATTTCAAAACTTTTTTGAAATCTAACATAGTGGAAGATGTAGATTAAACTATTTAATCTACTAATGCATGTGATCTAATCACTAAACCCTACATCTAAGACCTACAACATGTCACGATGCAAACATAAATCTAAAAATTAAATAAGGATGGTTGGTATTGATCAAATCAATACCTAGATCTAGAACTATTCTAGAAATCTTAGATCATATCTAGGTCAGATAAAAGATCAAATCTTATACCTTCGCATAGGTTGAGAACACCATGGTTGAATTTCAATGTTGTCCTTTATTGCTTGGAGCTGCATAGTGCGTCTAGCCTCTATAGGTAATTCATACAAGGCTACAACACAGATCGGAGGTTCGTCGAATGAAGATCTGCTCAAAGTGTTAGCTTCTCGCAAATCCCTCATCATGGTTAATCTAAAAAATATTCTTTGGATCTCTTGGATACTTTAAGAGATGAAGAACACAAGGAGGATTGAGGAAGAGAACTAACTTTTGGTTTTTCCAAAAAATAAAAAATAAAAGGTTAAAAAAATTATTCTAAGAGAAGATAAATTTTTCCCTTTAGGACATCAACCATTGATGTCCTGAATACATCTCGATACCAAGACAAGAGGAGAACTTCTCTTTTAGAATTTTTCATACATCCAGATCTCTTCCTCTCTGATTTTTCTCATGGAAAAATCATACAAAAATTGAGAAGAAAAGATTCTCAAAAGAATCCTAAGAGAAGACCATCTTCTCTTCTTTTCTCATTAGGACATGATCAAATCATATCCAAAAGAGACTACCATGCTCTAACTCCTTGGAGCATCCATCCTCCATGTCCTCTCCCTATCTCTCTCAAATTTTTCTCATAGAAAAATTATATAAAAATAAGAAGTAAAAAATCTTGAAAGAAAACCATAAGAGAAGATAATCTTCTCTTACCATTGTCTCTTCAAGACATCAACCATTGATGTCTTAATAAAGTCTCTCCTGCAAAAAATTTGTGCCCCAACTCCCATGCCTCCTTCTCTTTTTCCCCTATTTTTTCATAAATTTTCTAGGGATTTTTTACATGCACACCTCCTATAAAAGAGGTGCCCCATAACAACCAACTCAAACTAGGTCAAAACCTTGTCTTAGAAGGACTCTTGGTGGCATCCAACTTGTGGACATCTCCCACATTCATTTTCAATGTAGAGAACCAGCAAAAACATACCTAAAATGATGGGAAGAGGGTGCACAAAAATAAGGGAGGCATTGAGAAAAAATTCATAAAGAGAGAAGAGGTATTTTGAAAATTTGGGACTCTATCAAATAGAGTTCATATCAAAACTAGTTTTCATATTTGAACAAGCCAAATATTATTTCAAATCCACCAAATTTTGGGGCATGGGGAATTTCCTTTAACATGAGAAAGCTCACAAAAGCATCTAAAAATAAATAGATGGCATGGGCTCTCTTAGGTGGTGCAAGGAAGGAGTCCTAGTCTAGCTAGGACTCTCCTATTTTGACTAGGTCAAAATCTTTTGAATTCAATTCAAAATAGTTTTGAGTCATTTTAATTAATAGATAATCCTAATCTAATTAGAAGTCTAATTAAATTAAATTAAATTAAATTTAAATCTAATTTAATTTTTAATCAAATTAAAAATTAGGTGCACTCAAGTCCTAATTGAACAAGGATTTGTTCTCCCTTGCAACTAGCTTATCCAATAAACAAATTAGACTTAATCCAATTAAGCCAAAATCAATTCTAATTAAATTTAATTTAATTAGAGTTGATCTCAGCCTGATTGCTCAATCAGATTGAGCTAATTAGCAATCCTATTGCTAATCGATCCTCCTGCAATACTTGTATTAAGTCAAACATCAATCGTATTGATTATTTGATCTTAGACTGATTCTAAATCATTGATCAACCATCAAATCAGATAACAACCTCTTATATGTGTGATCCTATAGGTTTGAACCTAAGTCGATAGTATAGAAATTCGTTCTTATACTAATCAAAATGATCATCTAGCAATGGTACCCGACATCCGGATAGGTAGAATGTATGCAAAGCAATATTCTTAGAACTCTAGCTTATGGTTACCATATAATTCATTCCTTTGATCAGTAATGCTCAGGATAACATCGAGTTAGCTATTAACACTCATACAAATCATTCATATTGTATTTCAAAATTTTACAAATCCCGTGACTCCTCATGAGGATTACCTAGGCCTAGGTTTTGCTAAATTGAAATATAGTGAGACATTCGCTTTCTGAACTTAATTAGGAGCGGTCAATCCTATCTTGACTCACACACCGACTCTACAAATACTCAAATACTCCCAGAAACCTTTCATTACTGTATTAGAAATATAGGTAGGTTGGCACCAAAGTACAGTGAGTTGCTTGCAAGCCATCATGGTGATCTCAGATCGGAGGAACACTTATACTCATTGGCCTTAGCTAGCTACCTTTGAGTAGAGTGCTACATTGGTCACGTTCACCATAGATGTACTCCTACATTTCACCTGGATGCCATACCAGTGTCTCCACACCACTTGGTTACGAGGACAACCAACGCATATGGCATATAGCGATCTACACTCGATAAGTTATTATCCTTGTTAATAATTTATCATTTGATTATGAAGAGCTTAAGAACCATCCAATAAATTTTTCTTTATCGATTGATTATGGTTCTAAGGACTTCATCATAAGATGGAAGTTCATTTAAGGAAGATAAAACTTTTATTATCAATAATCCAAATAACTATTATTATTTGATAATTCATATTCTAATTTCAATCATCTACAACTTAGATGATTGACTTTAAGATATATTTTCTAACAACTCTCACTTAGAATAAAGCTAGTCAGAATAATATCAAATATCCTATCTTCCACTTGAGCTCGTAGAACTTCTTAGTTTTGAGGCTTAAGCAAATGGGTCGATCAAGTTCTCATTTTTTGTCGATCTTCTAAAGGTCGACGTCACTCTGATCTAAAATCAAAGATGATAGCAATACAGAGTATGTTGTTCCTGTGGTGCATCTTTGGTTCTTTAGCCTGAGCTATGGCTCCAGTGCTACAATAAGGACTAGACATCATTGGAGGATGCCACTTCACTCTCTCT